>APFE031702767.1:174072-190333 GCA_000404065.3 Pinus taeda
CAGTTTTGGCAGGTGGGTCTTTGGGGCAAGGTAGGAGTTTATGCTGATGCCTTTAGCTGAGATAGATGGTCAAGGAGAAAGAAGAGAGGCTAAAGAGGGCAAACAATGAATTTGAATCCTCTCTAGACAGTGGAAAACATAAATATTAAACAAAATTGAAAGCTGAGCATGGCATGCATGAATTCAAACTTTATCACTTCTTTTGTTTAATTAGCAGCAATAAAATAAGAGATGGAACACATAAACACACTTACAATGACAAGTAGGAAACACACCATCAACACAATAATCCACAAGAATCCACAATGATGTCTGCAAAACCCTGGCCTTCCTTTTTCTCAAATTGCAGAGATACAAGTAAAATATACAATAGAGCTTCTCCCTCAAGAGTCCAACCATGAAAATGAGTAAGAGAAGGCATAATATAGAAGATCTAACTCCTTTCCCCACCTCTAGGGGTCGAGCTCAGCTTCCTAGGAGTTGTTGCAACTAATTCTAAACTAATCACTAGATAATAGGCAGTCAAAACAACTTGCCTCTAAAACTTAGGAAACCTATCCATGCATTAAATATTTACCATTTACATCAAGGAAACTTCTAGAAGTGTTCAAGGAAAGTAAAAGTATCTAAGTGCCATGAAAATTACACAAAAATCCATCATTTACATGCCTCAAAAGTCAACCAAAGTAAAAACAGTGTTTTGCTGGCCGAACTGGTCAAAACAGTGAAATTTCCCTGAGTGGTCGCGCCCCTCACTGGTCGCGCGCATTGACAGCTCTGTTTGAGGGCCTTCCCGGTGTCCAAATCAGGTGCACGATAGCTCATTGGAAAGGTCTGTGAGTCTACTTTCCAACCCCACTGGAATTTCTGAATTTGGAGTTGATTTGAGCCCTCAAAAGTCATTTCTCCCAAGGCAGCTTTCTGCAACTCAAAAAAGGGGCAGAAAGTCAAAATTTGCATGTATTTTGAGCTTTTGGGAGCCCAAATCTTCATAAAATCTGAAACCCATCCATAGGCAAGTGTATTTTTGCATGACAATTCCAAAAATGTAGAGTTTTCCCCGTTCTGAGCTGTCCCCATGACTGGTCGCGCGCGGGGTGAGACCACTCAAATGGCCAAAACCTGTAACATTCTCAAAAATGCCAAAAATGCCTCAAAACTCTCCAAATTTCTTGGGTTTGCTGCTAGGAGGATGCTAATGAGTGTCATGATGAGTGAGAGAAGCCTCAGCCAAGATACCGAGCGGGTTGGTCTTCTTTCTCGTTTTTGTGCCTTGACCAACTGTACTGGAAACATGAGATTGCCATAGGATAAGCTTGTAAATCTGTCAAAAAGGTGGGCTCCTCTCTCTTATGATGACCACCTTTTCCCCCCCTACGAGGCCTCAGCTGTACCTCAACCTCTGTAGAAGAATACCAGTCATCACTTTGTTCACAGGTTTGGGTGTCTGACATGGTTTAGGAGCAAAGTGGACAAAGTGAACTGCTGTCTCTGCCTGCAAAAATGCTGAGAAGTATGCTGTTTCAAGGGGGAAAAAGACACGATGGAAATGTTAGGGGAGGGATCTTTCAATAAGGAATAGGAACGCGTGATATGACAGGGAATTTTTTAAGGGAAAATTCACAAATTGTCATGCATATAGAATCTCATTTTCATCATTGGGAAATCATTTGCAAAGAACATCTTGTAAGGGAAAAAGCATGTATGATAATGACCATGGAAGGAGCATACATGTGCGAATAGGGACATAGGAAACCATACACAATTTACTTATTGGATTTTCATGTGCATCATAAGGCAAACTTTTGGTCATGTACATTTTTGACATAGGGGGAAGGGTTTTATTAAGCAAAGGATGTCAAATGGATACAAGGGGAAAACAGTATGTACATGTGTTTTTACAATATACACAGCAACATGTTTTGTAATTTTATTGTCACATTACTCTTTTCTTCATTGCACATATATATTTTTCTTTTGGCTTTGTTTTTTATATGTGTAGGGTGTTGGTGTAGGGAATTAGGGTTTGCATATGCTTGGGGGAGGGATAGGGTTTACATTTTAGGCCATGGGGAAAATTTACATTTCTTTGCAAATAATAAGGGCAGAGACATAAGCATGACTTTGTGAAGAAAAGGGGGAACAAGGGAGGGAATCAAATGGGACCAAAAAAAAACCTTGAAACAAACATAAAACCCTAACATTCTGCCCACATTGACAAACAGTTACAAATATCTTTTTTCCTTGCATCCTTGGAGGCATAATCGCAAGCATGTAGACCCATAACCATCATCAACCAATCAAACAACAGGTATAGAGCCTACCTCAACCCAATTTGCAAATTTGAAGAAGATTTGAGTGAGTTTGAGGTGATTTTGGCTTTTACAGCTCAACTGGTCGCGCATAGCCCAACTGGTCACGCCAGTTCAAAATTAACATTGCGGAGGAGCTGCTGACTGGTTGCGCACTGCCCAACTGGTCGCGCACATTCAGTCTTGTTTGAGGGCCTTCCTGGTGTCAGAATCGGGCACAGGATGGCTCGTTGGAAAGGTCTTTGAGTCTACTTTCCAACCCAAGTTTAATTTTTCAATTTGGAGTTGATTTGACATGTCAAAAATCAAATCTCCCAATACTGGTCAAAAAGTGCCAAATGAGGCTGCCTGAAAGAAGAGTGTTGTTGCAGTCAACTTTTGAATACCTTATTCAACCCCAAATTGAGATCATGATAGCTCATTGGAAATCTCTTTGTGTCTAGTTATCATTTTACCCATCAAGCAAATCATTTGGCAAACCAAGCTAGGAGAAAACTTGATTTTCCCAAGGTAACTTGCAGAGGTGTCTTTGATTCTCCTAAGGCAACCGTATTCTTGACATTTTTCTCAAATAATGACACCTGTGTAAAAAGTGAATGAGGTTTTTCTTCCTTGGCATGTTTTGGACAAAAGCCTCTCTCAGTTTCCCAAAATTCATCTTTGATTTCTCTGAAGCATCATTTGAGTGCGACTTGTCCCGATGTGTGAAACAAGGAATTCTGTTGAAATGAAGCGAGATGAAGGGGATAGAGGGCTTCTAAATTTTTGAGGAAATTTGTGGGAGTGGGGAGGGATGTTAGGAAGCAGGGGAAAGTGGAATCTCAGAGATTGAGTGAGGGGAAGGGATCCAAAAAGGCAAAACACAGGTCCAACCTAGAAAATTGCCAAGTTGTA
The DNA here is from genome assembly GCA_000404065.3 of Pinus taeda. Taxonomy (NCBI): domain Eukaryota; kingdom Viridiplantae; phylum Streptophyta; class Pinopsida; order Pinales; family Pinaceae; genus Pinus; species Pinus taeda. The sequence continues at coordinate 177,279 of APFE031702767.1, forward strand.
GCTAGAAACTAGGGTTTGTGGAAAAATGAGGAATTTGGCGGATCTAAGGGATGGGAAGTGTTTTGTAAGGTACTTTAAGGATAGGGGAAGGTGTATGAACATCAGGATATGAGTTTTGCGGATGATTTGGCCGCCCAAGAGAAATTGCCTTCAAAACCCTAGGAGAGGGAAATGAGCTTGCCTAGGCACAACTGAAGCATGAATAAGGTATAAAATGACTCATTAGACACTGACATAATAATGAAAACCCTATGAATGATGATAGAATCAGCTGAATAGTGACATAGATTGGCATTTGAGCAACTTTAGAAGGAGTTAAAGCAAACCCTAAACCTAATGCCTAGTGACCAAATTTTGCTTGAAGACTCACTGAAATGACAAAATTTGACCTTAACACTCTGAAACCACTTTGTAAGAGCATATTTGATCACTGGAGGAAGGCTGGAAAGACTGACACTGACAGGGACGACATATCAACAAGACCAAGCTTGTCTCGAAAATACACAAGCTTCTTGTTCAGAAGCGATTTCGTTAATATGTCGGCAGTCTGCTCATTTGTGGGAACATATTCCAGCTTTAGCACTCCATCTTGCACCAACTTCCGAATATAATGATACTTGTTGTTTATGTGCTTTATCTTCCCATGAAACACTGCGTCCTCAGAAAATCTTATACAACTGGTATTATCACAATGAATCATTGTAGAGGCCATCGATCTTGCAAATAAGTCGGATAACAATTTCCTTAACGAGACCGCTTCCCTGCTGACTTCACATGCTGCTACATACTCGGCTTTAATACTGCTTAGGGTAATTGTGTCTTTCTTTCTGCGCATCCAAGAGACCATCGAGGATCCTAGACTGAAGCATCTTCTAGTTGTGCTTCTACCATCCTTCTCGCTGTCTCCCTAATTGAAATCAATAAATCCTGCCAGAATTGCATGTTTCCCTTTCTCATATTTTAGGCAGTAATGTATGGTTCCACACAAGTATCTCAGTATATTCTTGGCTGCCACCCAATGATCACGATGAGGCTCCATCTGAAACTGATTGAGAAAATTCACTGCAAAGCATATATCTGGCTGAGTATCTACTAGGTACATTAGTGATCCAATTAATTGCCTCTACCTTGTGGGATCCACCACACTGGATTCAAAATTTCTTAATAGTCTCAGGTTTGTGATCATAGGAGTCATCATAGGTTTGCACTCCATCATATCAAACCTTTTGAGAATTTCAATTACATACTTTCCTTGAACTAAATAAATCTTATTGGGTTCTTTCCATACTTCCAGTCCCAGATAATAGTGCATGGACACTAGATCTTTCATATTGAATTCTTCGTTAACTATTTCTTGCATTCCAGAATACGTTCTTCTGCACCAATTAGTAGAAGATGATCTACATATAGTAAGATGATGACATGTTCATATTTTACCACTTTGATGTAGAGATTGGGATCAATTGAACTTTTGGTAAAGCCCAGTCTTTGTAGATAAGTCTCCATCATGGCCTGTACCATGCTCTAGGTGCCTGCTTCAACCTGCAAGCATAGTCTCCTTTACCTTTGACCTCGAATCCCAAAGGTTGCTCAATGTAGACTTCTTCATCTATGGTGCCATTCAAAAATGCAGTCTTTACGTCCATTTGATGAACTTTCCATTTCATGGATGAAGCTAGAGAAATCAATGAACGAATGGTTGTATATCTTGCTGTAGGAGCAAAGGTTTCTTCATAGTCAATTCCTTCTTCTTGTTTGAAATCCCTGGCCACAAATATAGCTTTGTATTTGTTTATGCTCCCATACACAACATGCTTAATTTTGTAAATCCATTTCGAATTTACCACATATTTGTTTTCCGATTAGGAACAACTTCCGAAACCTCATTCTTCATTATTGATTGGTATTTCTCATTCATGGCAGGCTTCCACTCAGGATGCTTGGAAGCTTCTTCGAACGTGGATGGATCATCTTCTCTACATTTTGACATGTAGGCTACATATCCAGGGTACCTTTTGGGTTTCTTCCTTTCTCTAAAATTTCCACTTGCCTGATGTCCTTCAACTTCTTGAAATGTGGAGGTCAACCAATTAGGTCTCTTCCTCTTTTCAAGGATAGTGACAGGTTTTCTTGGACCTTCATCTTCTTGATGAGTATTGTCTTCTTCTTTGTTGAATTCTTCCTCGAATATAAGAAGATTTTCTTCTTCAGAACCAGATGAAATGTCTTTTGACCTTTTGAACAGAATATTTTCATCAAAGATTACATCTCGGCTTACTTCTATATGATGTAATTCTGTAAGCCTTGTATGAATTACTATAACCCACAAATATTCCCTTCTTGCTTGTTGGATCTATCTTCTTCCTTTTATCCTTGGGAATGTGGATATATACTAGACACCCAAATATTCAGAGATGATCCATGGTAGGCTTCTTCCCAGTGAAGAATTCCTTAGGTGTTCGATTATTCAGAGACCTATGGGGACTTCTATTCTGAACATACACAACAGTTTTTGTTGCTTCACCCCATAGGAATTTCGGTGAATCTTGGTTATGAATCATACCTTTGACACTTTCTTCTATGGCTCTGTTCTTTCGTTCAGCTACCCCATTTTGCTCAGGATTATACGGAACTATAAGCTCCCTCTTAATCCCTGCCTCCTTGCAAAAGGCTATGATTTCTTTTGAAGTGTATTCTCCATCGTTGTCAGATCTCAAAATCTTGACTTTCTTTTCTGTGAGATTTTCTACTTTGACTTTGAACTCTTGAAATTTTGAAAAGACTTCATCTTTGGATTTAAGAAGGTAAACCCGAGTTTTCTCAGAGTTGTCATCTATAAAGGTGAGATACTATAGATGTCCTCCAAGAGATTTGGTCATATGACCACAGACATCAGAGTGTATAAGATCAAGTATTTCTTGAGCATGGGATGTGCTATGTCCAAATGGGTTCTTTGCAATCTTGCCCAATGCACAATGCTTGCATATGCCTTCATGTTCTTCCTTAAGGTTTGGGAGTCCATTCACTATGGAGTTCAGGGTTGGAAGAATTTTGAAGTGTAAGTGACCCAACCTTCTATGCCATAATTCAAATGGGCTTATTTCAGTATGTGCAAGAGCTTGATTTGAAGGACAGGCTAATCTATATAATCAGCCTTCTCGGACATCAATGGTTCTAGATTTTTCAAGACTTAAATCTTTAGCCCAGACAACTACCTTTCCATTTATAAAAGCTACTCTATCACCCTTTTCTTCTAAAGATGAAATAGAAATAAGATTTTTGCACGGACTTGGAACATAGAGGATGTTGTTGAGATGAATGTTCCTTCTGTCATCAAGCTTGATGGAGGTAGATCTAATGCCTTTTACTGGATAGTTTTTGTTGTCACCAAGCTCCATGGAATAGGAGGACTTTCCCTTGGAGAGAGTCTTGAGTTGATGATGGTGACCGATCATATGCCTTGATGCTCCACTATCTATTACCCAGATGTTTTCATCTTGGAATGTGCTCGAGAGTGCAGAGAATAAACCATCAGCTTTTGTAGATCTGTCTGATTTGGAGATTAGATAAACCCGTGCTTGTTTGATCCTTTGATTGATGAGGTTTGTTAGTGATCTGAAATGATCATATGTTAAAACTGAAGTAGAATTGATTATGCCAATAGTGAAATGAATGTTAAATTAAAGTGTTGAAACTGTGACAACTTCTTGAGAAGAAAGACTTTTCGAAAATTGATAAAACATAAGTAAAATGCAAAAAAGAAGTGAAAACAACAAATACACAATGATACCAGACAACAAGATTGATTATGAAGTTCGTCCCTGATGGATGACGTCTCCGGGTCTGCTTTCAAGATGGATGACCGCTTTATTAGGATTGAAACCGAGGAGGTTGATTACACAAAAAATTGTCCAAACTGAATGTGCATGCATGCACTTCTGGTCACTATCATAAGAAAGCTCTCTGAGCCAACTTTCCAATGCCTGTCACGATTCCCAATTCCGATTCCCGATGCTCCTGTTACACTAAAAGCAAAACAACCCATATCCTCTAGAATCTGCATACAAAACTCAAAAATCACTCCTTTCTGAACAAAAAAGGTGCTTTTAAAGGGTTTCAGATACATCTAAGGTCTTCCCAACTAAGATTAGCATGAACACTGAAAGTAGGAGCTGCAATTATGTTCTCATTTCCTCGGTCTTGTCATTGTTTTCCACCTAGGGATACCATGAATGGTCTTTGAATTAATTTTAAAACAATCTGTAATGAAAAAACCCAAATCGGACTTTGGATTAACACCGAACTATTGGCAGTCAGGATAAAGCGTGGAGGGAGTTAACTCTTAGCATGTGAATAGTAGGGTCTAACCAATGTCAGACACTTGGTGGCTACCCCTAACGGCGCGGTAACAACGCTGCTCACATGGCACACTCTCTGCTTGACAGTTTTCGTTTCTTGCGTGGTTTAGTTGCTGCGGTTAATAAACTTTGCGGTCACTGTCTGCTTGTTCATGCAATCTATCACAATAGTTTCCACAGTGGACGGTGAACTTCGGCCAGTTAACATTTGCCTGCTCACATGACTACTACCCCCGCGGTCTTCTCCTGTGCGGTTTCACTGCGGTTAAGATTGTGGGTGGTATTTTATAATGTTTTGCAATGTATTATATAGGCTGAGAAGGTATTGTTAGAAAATTATATATTACAGAGTAATGGAACACATAGAATGTTGCATAAATATAAACACAAAAATGCATAAATCTAGAGAGACACAGATATACGTGGTTCACACAGTTTGGGCTACGTCCACCTCAAACAGCCAGTCCTTCCTTTCTATTATCGAACCAAATGAAGAGACACAACCTACAACAGATCCTCTGTAATATCGTCTGTTTTCTTTCACAGTCTCACCTCTCTGTTTCTCACTCGGAGAATACAAATCTATTACATAGCCTCAATACAATGCCCTCATACAAAGAGAAGGGTTGCCTTCTAAGGAAAAAAACCCTAAATTAAACATAAGTTCTACTGTCAGATCATTCGCCTAATGAACGGCCCAGGTTGACTAGAAATTACTATACTTTTACAAGGCAATTTTACATCTGTTTTTAGCTTTGGGGGTGCTGCCCCAGAAACCCCCGCCAGGGGACCACTGGCCCTTAAACCCCCCAGCCGGGGGGGATTGGCCCCCTCGAACCCCCGCGGGGGGACAAGTCCCCCCCGCACCCCCCAGCGTGGAGGGGTGTACAAACTTCCTGGGGTATACATCTGGCTGAAACAAAGACCTCTAAATAATCATGCTCCACACTCAACAGGGATTACATAGGGTTTTTGTATTTTAATACATTTTGAATAATGGGTTTAGGTTTGTAGACTTAGGTGTCCACCTTAGGTTTTTTTTTTTTAATACAATGTTTGAATACAAGTTTTCCATGACTTGAAACATCATGTTACCCAAAACCCCTTTACAACAAATTGTCACTATGTGACATCAAACCCAATGACCACATCACTGACCCACACATTACTGATGACGACAAAACGATGCTGACGATGAACTGAACCTGTGCAACTGATCTGACGAGATCCTCCTGGATCAATCCTCTCCACTTGAAAGATTTTGGACCACAAAAGTTTGATTTTAAGCAGATATTAGGTGAGGGTATAGTTCCCTCACTTTTCCGACTTCCATCCACCTTGCCTTGCTTGAATTCATGCCCTTGAGTCCTATTTGAAGATATTCAACATCTCCTTTCCTCAAAGATCGAATCTTCATGTTCATGATGATATCTTCCTACAACTCATTCATATACTCAGGTGCCAAATCATTAATAGTCGGAATCTGTGTATTTTCCTCAGGATCCATGATCATCGGAGGTTCATACAATTTCAGGTTTTCCACATTTACAATTGAGTAAATTCGTATGTAAGGAGGTAAATTTAATCGAAATGCATTATTTCCAATCTTTTCCATAATCTTGAAAGGGCCATACGTGATAGATTTTAGTTTCTTACCTTCTCCTTTCAACTTGTCTTTACTGATATACAACCATACCTGATCGCCGACTTGAAAATGATGATCAACTCGATGGTTGTCATGGTGCATTTTATACTTGGTCTGAATCTTCTCTAACTGATCCTACACTGCTACATGTATCTGTTGTATCCGTTGAATGAACTTAACTGCTTTGTTTGCATCATCATGTTCACCCACTTTATCCTCTTCACCAAACATGAAATCCATTGGTGACTTTGGTAGATACCCAAAAAATGTTTCAAATGGTGATCGATTAGTTGATGAATGTAAGGCTCGGTTGTAAGCATGCTGCACATAAGATAAGGATTCATCCCATAAATTAGGATGTTTACTGCAATACCCTCGGAGAATATGTATGACTGTCGTGTACACCACTTCAGTTTGTTTGTTGGTTTGTTGATGAAACGCTGTGCTCTTCTTCAACTTTGTGTCCATGAGTTCCCATAAAGTGGACCAAAATTCTCCTACAAAAGGAGTGTCTCGATCAAAAATAATGGAAGTAGGTAACCCAAAATGAACCCATACCTGATCGAAGAACATCTTTGTAGTCTGTTCAGCTGTCACTTGCTTTTTGCATGGAACAAGAATACACATCTTGCTGAATCTGTCAACCACAACATACAAGTAATCATGCCCTCTCCTGGACATAGGAAGTCTTCCAACAAAATCCATGGAAATACTGTCCCATGGTTGCAAAGGAACTGGAAGTGGCATGTATAAACCAATATTTCGATTGCTTGGTTTTTTGGTTGAACACATCACACATCCTTTAATGTATTTAGAGATAGTTTCATACATACGAGGCCAGTAACAATACCTTTGAACTTGTGCCATTGTTTTGCTTATTTCAAAATGTCCTGAAATGCAAGAAGAATGTGCTTCCCGGACAACATGTGCTCTTTCTATTTGTGGTATGCATAACTTACCTAGATGATATAACAACCTGTCATGAACATGATAATTGATTTCTTCCACCTGAGCACCATGAGTTAGTGATTCATAAATATCTTTGAAAACAACATCCATACTATATTATTCTATATGACTTTCATGCTTTAAAGAACTACTATGTAGTACTATTGAAGCTTTCAAAGATGGTCTAGATAACATATCAACTACTTTGTTTGTGACACCTTTCTTGTACTTAATTACTAAGTGAAATTGCTAAAGAAATCCCATCCATCTGTAATGCCGAGATTGTTGCAACTTAATTTGAGACTATAGGTACTGAAGTGGCTGATGATCTGTGTGAATCACTGTTTCCTTACCCATTAAATAATGTTTCCACTTCTTAACAATTTCAACCAAGGAAAATAGTTTTTTATCATATGTCAGATAATTCATTACTGCCTTAGAAAATTTTTCTGAATGAAAACAAATTGGTTTCCCTTTTTGAAGTAAAACTGCACCCATTGCATAACCACTAGCATCTGTTTCAATTTCAAATGGTTGTTGAATATCTGGTAAAGCTAAGATTTGTGTTGTGACTATTGTTTGCTTAAGTGTATCAAAAGCTTTTTGTTGTTTACCTCCCCACTGAAAGGGAACTTTAGAATTTGCTAAAGCATGTAATGGTGAAGCAATCAAAGAAAACTGAGCAATACATTTTCTCCAACACTGAATTGCACCTAAAAAACTTCTAACTTCAGTCACATTCTGTGGTCTTGGCAACTTAACAATCACATCGATTTTAGCTGGATCTATTTTTAAACTTCCACTTCCAACTATGTAACCAAGATAATTTAGTGAAGTTTTCCCAAACTCACATTTCGAAAGTTTAAGGTACAACTTTTCTCTGTGCAATACTTCGAAAACCTGCTTAACATGCTTAACATGTTCTTTTAAACTAGAACTGAAAATCAGAATGTCATCTAAGTATATTATGACAAATTTATCAATGTATGGGTGGAAAACATCATTCATAACCCACATGAAAGTTGATGGTGCATTACACAAACCAAAAGGCATTACCAACCATTCAAATAGTCCCTGTCTAGTTTTGAATGCAATCTTCCAGATGTCATTTTCTGCTATGCGGATTTGATGATACCCACTTCTTAAATCTAACTTAGTGAAATAGACATCATTTTTCAGTTGATCAAGTAAATCATCTATCCTGGGAAGAGGATACCTTTTTTTTATTGTTATCTTGTTTAAGGCCTTGACATATAGGGACCTAACACATTCTCCATGTCCCAACTTTCTTAGGAACCAAAATTATGGGTGAGCCACATGGAGATGAACTAGGTCAAATAAAACCTTTTTCAATCAATTCTTGTATTTGTTTCTTTATTTTTTCGTTCTCTATAACTGATAAGCGATACATTCCGATAGTAAGAAGAGGGGCATTTGACATTAATTGTATTTCATGTTGTATTTCTCTTTTAGGAGGAAGATTTTTTGGTTCCTTAAATATATTTTGAAAATAATCTACCACTTTAACCAATCTATCTTTGAATTGAGATTCACAACCTGAAAAAACATCCTGTCGATCCTTATGTTGTTCTTTCACAACCATAAGTACATATTTCTTACTTGAACTTATTAATCTCTTCATATGATTAACTGAAACTAAATCCAAATGTGTTTTAAGTTTATGTGTCTTGACAATAAATTCAATCCCTTCTTTCTGAAGATGATATTTATCCTCTTTCCTATAAAACATTGCATCACGATCATAGAGATAAGGACTTCCTAGCACTACTCTACATATATTTGTTGGAATCACATCTAAATCCACTTCATCAATGTAGTTATTTGTTATGGAAAAATTTAATCGACACTGCTTTGTGACATTAATCTGAGTCTCTTATTCAGCGAACCTAGAGGGTATGGTCTTGGATGATTATGTGTCTCCAAACCCAATTTCTTAACTAAATCTTAAGATATTAAATTTTCCTATGATCCACTGTCAAATAATGTATCTATCTTTGTGTGCTTAGAAGTTATCCTTATGTGAAATAGTTCAACTCTTTTATCCTCATTTAGATGATTTTGGTTTGAAGAAGGTATAGAAGTGTTAGAACTTGAACCAGTATCAGAAGTTTTACTTGTTGTAACCATTGCGGTTATTTTACCTTCATCACCTGAGTCGGAGTCCAAATCTTGTTGGATTGCTGTATTGGCCTTCTTTTCACGTTTCTTCTTCTGGAACTTCTTTGGTTTGAGTTCTGGGTGAAGTTTCCAACATTTGGACTCATCATGTCCGATCGTTTGGCAATGAGTACAAGTAGGTCTTTCACCTTCGTTTTGAGCTGTCACTGATCTCTTTCCCTTCAGATTGCCCTTCTTCTTGCTGTCTTTGGAATCCTTGATTTCGAATTGCCTGGATGGTTTCTGTGAAAACTTGAATGGTCTGCCACTTAATTCAACATGTATGGCTTGAACACACTTCTTCAAAATCATCAGGATTAGACATCAATAATGTATGTTGTAAATTTGAATGTAAACTGCCGATGTACTTTAATAAAGTTTCACGTGTATCCAATGAAATACCAAGTGCTAATGCTTTCTTTCTGAATTCTTGAGTAAACTCCTAAACACTCTACCCTTTACCTTGCCTTAAACGCTGCCAATCAATAACGACTTGCTGCATGTATCCCAAAGGATAGAATTGCTTCCTAAGAGCTTTTAAAAACTTATACCATGAAGATATGACTTTTCCTTTTCGCTTTACATCTATTTGAGTTTTACTTTCCCACCATATTAAAGTTATTCCCCCCATTCTAAGTGTAGCTAGCTGAATTTTCGTTTTATCGTGAGAGATGTTCTGAATATGACAATACACTTCTAATTACTTAATCCAGTTATCTAATTTTTCAGGATTCATTTCACCATCATAAATAGGTAATTCAAATTTTACATCAAGTTTCAAAAGAGAGGTTTTCTTAGGTTTCTTTTCTGTTTCAGATTGTGCACTAGAAGAAGAATAAGAAGAAGATGATGATGGAGATGATCAAGGTGAAGGAGGTTTATCAGCCTTGCCTTTACCTTTTTTCTTCTTCGATGTCTTTGAATAAGAGGTTGCATCTCTCGCCTTCTTGTCTTTGTAGAGTTCTCCCAACATCTGCTGCATAGTCAAGAATTCTTGTTGAAACTGTTCCTCACTCATCTTAGTTTCTAGATTTTCACCTGCATTAGATCTTGTCATGGTCAACTTATGAATGACTCTTCACTTCCTAGTCTCTGGATTAATCTCCTCTAGGATTCCTTCTCCACATTTCGATTTTGACATGATTAACATTCACTGACAAATTCTACAAACGCAACCTGCTCTGATACCAAATTATATGATCTGAAACGATCATATGTTAAAACTGAAGTAGAATTGATTATGCTAATAGTGAAATGAATGTTAACTTAAAGAGCTGAAACTTGAGAACTTCTTGAGAAGAAAGAGTTTACAATGGTTGATAAAACATAAGTAAGATGCAAAATAGAAGTGAAAACAACAAATACACAGTGATACCAAACAACAAGATTGATTACGGAGTTCGTCCCTGATGGACTACGTCTACGAGTTCGCTTTCAAGATGGAAGACTGCTTTATTAGGATTGAAACCGAGGAGGTTGATTACACAGAAAATTGACCAAGATGAGTGTGCATACAGGCACTTCTGGTCACTGTCATAAGAAAGCTCTCTGAACCAGCTTTCCAACGCCTGTCATGGTTCCCAATTCCAACTCCCGATACTCTTGTTACATTGAAAACAAAACAACCTATATCTTCCAGAATCTGCATACAAAACTCAAAAACCACTCCTCCTTCATGAAAAAAGGGTGCTTTTAAAGGGTTGTAGATACATCCGAGGTCTTCCTAGCCAAGATTGACATGAACACTGAAAGTAGGAGCTACAATTGTGTTCTCATGTCCTCGGTCTTGTTACTGTTTACCACCTAGGGATACCATACATGGTCTTTGAATTAATTTTAAAACAAACTGTAACGAAAAAAACCAAAACGGACTTTGGATTAACACCGAACTGCTGGTGGTCAGGATAAAGTGCGGAGGGAGTGAACTGTTAGCATGTGAACAATAGGGTCTAACCACTATCAGACGCCTGGTGGCTACCCCTAACAGCACGGTAACTACGCTGCTCACATGGCACATTCTCCGCCTGACAATTTTCGTTTCCTGCATGGTTTATTTGTTGCAGTTACTAAACTACGTGGTTATTGTTCGCTTGTTCATACAACTGGTCAAGATAGCTACTGCGGTCTACGGTGAACTCTGTTGAATTAACATTTTCCTGCTCACATGACTACTGCCCACGTGGCCTTCTCCCGTGTGGTTTTGCTGCAGTTAAGACTATGGGTGGTATTTTATAATGTTTTGCAATGTATTATATATAGGCTGAGAGGGTATTACATAGGTTTTTTGTATTTTAATACATTTTGAATAATGGGTTTAGGTTTGTAGACTTAGGTGTCCACCTTAGGTCTTTTTGTTTTTAATACAATGTTTGAATACAAGTTTTCCATGAGTTGAAACATCATGTTACTCAAAACCCTTTTACAACAAATTGTCACTATGTGACATCAAGCCCAGTGACCACTTCACTGACCCACACATTACTGATGACGACAAAACCATGCTGAATATGAACTGAACATGTGCAACTAATCTGACGAGATCCTCTTGGATCAGTCAGCCATAGCCCAATACTTGCCAACTGTTGCATGAGGGACTTGATCTTCTTCCTGCCCTTAGATGAACCACCCTCTGATACCATGTTGAGAAATTTGAAGGGCAATTCAATTGTTATATTTCTCTTTCTTAGATAATTGCTTGAGATATTATTTTCTTCAGATTTGATTGATATTATGACTATGTAGAATTATCATCAACCATCTATCAAAACAAGAAAATCAATCATGCACAAGTACACAAAATATTGGCACCATTCCAGGGCAAAAACCTCTCTAAAACTTGAGAGGAACAACCCTTGAACTCTTTCTTATGGAATCATTATTGAGAAATTACATGACCCAAACTTGACCTTGAAATGCCTTCCACATCAAATTACAATACCTCAGAATATGTACCCAATACCACTATTCAGTTCTGCAATTGAAGAATTATATCATTCTACACGAAAATAGTGCAGATAGGCTCTCCTAGCCTCGATCTACTCTTGCTCCATATATATATTTATTATACGTTGTCGCAGTTATGAATATAGATGATGTATAAGGCTTCCACAAGATGATCCAGTTGATTGTCACCACAACGAAGGAGGGTGCCCTAGAATTAAGAGCGTATATGCACACGTGGATGTAGTTGGGGCTCTTCTAGCCTGACGGTACCCTCGTACTGTCATCCACAGTCTCATCCTTCCTGTTGAGGTTTGGACTACCCTTCAAATGCAATCATGAAATGCAATATGCTAACTGAGATCCAGATGCCGAGACGAGGTGTAGGCTCAATGAGGGGACAAAATTCCTCATACGCCGCGGCTACTTCACTACCTTGCTTCTTCGTGAGAGAAGTGTCTTGAATTCCCTTGTGGAGGCTCCATACGTAGGCTATATATAGGCTTGCTTTCCCATTCATTGAGCTGACATGAACTTCGAGTAGGCCGATGTTTCCTTTGCAGATGTGGTTTCATAGCCTTCCTTTGAGCGATTTCAAGAGTAAAACTGTGAGTACACATTTGAGTATTTCTTTGATGATCTAGAAGGACATACATTCATTACATTTACACAAATAATACATGACTGTTTTTAATGAATTTGTGGAAAACCTGTGAGTATTTAAGAAACCAACGTTTCGGACTGACTTGGTGAGTCCATCATCAGGGCAATGAGATTGTTTTTGAGAAGAGAGAATGAATTTCAGAACCTTATTAATAGTTATGATTTTTCTATTTTATATTTTATTTTTATTTATTTATTTGGTCGGCTTACTACTAATTGATTTAATTGATAATTTAAATATTTATTTAACTCAGTGTTAATTTTATTTATTTATTTAATTCTTTAGATGCTATTATATGTAATTATATACATTTTATAATTTA
>APFE031702768.1:0-163400 GCA_000404065.3 Pinus taeda
CTTATCATTCAAAGACAAAGCACATTGATGTTTAGTATCACTTTGTGAGGGATATGATAGAAGAAAAAAGGTGTTGCTAGTAAATGTGGACACTTAGAAGAATATTCTAGATGCATTGACAAAATTTGTGAGCTCTGAGAAGTTATATTGTTGTAGAGAAGCAATGGGCATTTCGGGGTTGGATAAATGGCTAAGCTCTCCTCTGGCCCCCTGTGAAAAGAAAACAACAAGTGGGAGAATGTTGGGTTGTGTTATATTCTTTCCACGACTAGCCCACGTAGTAAACTGGTGGGTTAGAGGGGGGGCGGTAGCCCCATTTTGTTGCGTCTATTGCACAGCGGGGGGGTAACAGGGGGGTTTGAGGGGGGCGGGGCAGCACCCTCGGAATTTTTTTTTTGGACCCTATATTAGGTTGGGCGGACCTACCTATGGTTTTTGGTCCATGGTTTTGGACCCGATGGTTTTCGGTCCATGGTATTGGATGCTTTGGCATGTATAAATATGTGTTGTAACATTGAAAGGAATATAATAAAAAAAATCAAGCTAGTAGTCTCAGTTTTGGGATCCAGGGGGAAATCTCTGTGTGTATGTGTTTTATGTGTTAAGCTCTCGTATTGTTTATTTTCTGTGTTTTAGAATTCGTATGCAGGTAATTTATGTACGGGGTTAAAACTTACAAAGTTTTCAACTCCATTTCCTTAAGGTCATATAAGAGGTTGAGTCTTATCATAATGACCCTCAGCTCATGTTTACCTTGGGAAACAGGTGAAAGTAGGTAAATGTGGGAGGAGGCTGTTACAAGGTGGTATCAGAGTAGGTTGTGCTCTCTTTGGGTAAAATCTCATGTTTTCAAGATTATGGTTGTCATGCATGGAGTCATGGTATACAATTGGCATTGTCATGCATGATGTTGATATGATTATGATTATATATGTATGTTGGCAGAATTATATGCATACTATATCACCAAACGCCAATGTATCAACCAGGGTTCGTAATCAGTAGAGTTGATGCACTATATGTGCCAAAAACAGGTAATATATATACTTGTCTAGTGTAGTGGAAAAGAAAGTAACTTAAATCAAAATAATTTCAATGCTTAGATTTTTTAAAACTTACTTAGAATTCATTGGAAAATAATGCAACAAAATCCTATTGTGAACTTAAAGAAGAAACCTGAGCTTTATAATACTTTATCAACAAAATACATGATCTCACACATTAACTAATGCAAAACATTAATTGGTACCAAAAATCAATCATTAACAAGTACAAGAAACTGTATGCTACAAAACTGGTACTATAATCTCTGTGCTACAAGAATTAATCAGTGCAGGAATTTAACTCAACAAAAATCCAAGCAAGATTATGAACTATAAAAATGGACTATTATATGTCCTAAAAGATATACAAAACTACAAATCAACAAGCTCAATAACTATAACTTTATCGTGCAAACCAAAGCAATATCATTAACCTATAACACAGAAAATCGATCTACTAGTCTTTAGGAGAAATACACACAACTATAAATATATCGATAACACTCTCTATTAGAACATTAGTTCACACAATTCTTTAGAAGGTCCTGTATTCAAGAAATTACTCCTTCATACTGAAAACATATCTATTTGCTGATTTAGAAAACAAAGTGTTAATATGACACTGAAAACAAAGTATCTTTACGGTACTACATAATGAATCGTGATTATGAATTAGATCACATGACTATTGAAACAAAATGCTAACTGCAATAAACTACAAAAAAAATCTCACTGAGATGATGTTGGTGGGCCCTTTCCAAGACCAACTGGTAACTTAAAGAAACCTACAGTCTACTGAAACGCAAAACATGATTTCATAATAGTCGCATCTGTATTAATATTTGGAAGAAAAAGTTTACAAATAGTTCCTGGGCAAACTTAACAACATAATCAAATATTACATACAAGTGTTCGACTAGCATCATCTATCCTCCTTTCTATCATCTACACATTCTTCACATTCCAAGTTTTATCCTCATGACACATAGTGCATGAGGATAAAACATATCTTTATAATTTGGCCAACCACTGCTTTAAAAATACACAAAACAGATCGTGGTCAAAATTGCATGGTCTTTTCTCCCATTGCGGGTATTGTATCACCATCAATCTTGGTATCAAAATGTTCCAAAACTCTTGTTATGGATACTAAATGAGCAATATGCAGTACAGGTACCAGACGACTGCTACATGGTGTGGGAATACTTTCTGCCAGTTGTAGTATGGGTATTGGATGAATCACTCGTTATGATCGAAGTCTCTTTCAAATAAAAGTCCACTGTAACTTAATACGAGCTTTAGAGCAATTTAATAACTACTCTAACCATTAATAATTCATAAAATTATACTTAAAGAGTTTTATACCTCATGTACAACAAAAAGGTCAACAAGGCATAATCCATGGTTTACTAAAGGGATAACTTGGGATATTTGTGGAACAAATAGGTATCAGAGGCAAAATTGGATGACTTGAGTTATAAAAAAGCAAGCTCAACATTCCCCCATGCCTATTCCATTTCATGTCCTCATGCAACCCATAATATTCAAACTACAAAATACAATTTCGAATCACAAGTCTTTATATTTGAATAATCAAAAGGTTTTAAAGCTTTTACTGTGTTTAAGTGTACTAAAAATCCATACAATCTTTAAGCATTTTGCATAATGTATCAATGTTGCTTGTTTTGCACCTTATTATAAGCACATTTATATAAGTCATAATATGATATAGATGTGAAAATAGCTCTATGTGAAATGTGTAGAAAGAAATATTCACATGGTAAAAGAATATTGTGAGTAAGCATTCTATGCAATGGTTTAATGTGTAATTTTTTAATAGTTAGTAATTCGCAGTCCAGAATGTTACTATGTGGGGATGGGTAATGTATACAAAAGTGTAAAAGACAATGACCGAAGGTTCCACTGTACAAATTGCTTTCTGCACATCCCTTTACATCCACACAATGAAATCTTGAAAGCTTCCTCCGCAGAATTGATTGTTGAGAGTTTTGTTGACCAAGAAATTTCTTCATGCATTCGATTTCTAAAACGACATGCAAATCGTGTATTCCCACCTGAGATAATATTGATTATGCTGAGTTTTCTCTGCACTCCGCACAAATTTTAATGAATTAATTAACTCTGTTCATTAATTTTGTGTTATTCTAAGAGTTTTGGCCATGCAAAGAACTTTGTGCAGAGATATTTCATTGTGTGCAGAGTTGTGTAAAGTCGCTACAACAATCTATATATACCATCAATCTAACTTTCCTTCACTATAATCCTCTGTCTTCACCATTAATTCTTCCTTGATACATAACTACCAAACGATTAAGTAAAGAATTTACTGTGCATGAGATAGGAATTGTGCGAGACAATGGGGGTGTAGAGGGAAAATTAATCTTAAACTATTTTCCATTTAAAACTTATACATGTTTATCTATGCGCAATATGTGCGAGAAAATAGAGGTGCAAAAGGAACTTGATTACTTTAATTCGATATCTAATGATATTTCACATTTTCATATTACATAAAAGTTTCATGTTTTCTAATATGATAACATTTAAGATTTTCTACAATAAAAGTTTTGATTTCGCTTTCGTGCTCTACACAATTATAACAACTGATATTTTGAGAGCACAACCATTAATCAATTAATTAGTGAAGTCTTTAGTGCAGAGTGTGGACGTTCACATAATGAAAGATTGAAAGCTTCCTTTACACAATGGACTTCCTCCGCACTCCTGCACATATGCCCAATTTCACAAAGATAACCATAAACAAAGTTTACACTAATTATTTAAAGAGTTTTGTGCAAAGAGATTTCATTGTATATAGTTTTGTTTGCACCCTGCACAGCCTTTACTAAATTGACTAACAATATTCAAAATACAGAGATATGGATTATTTATTATTAAAATATTACCAATGATACCATATGGGTCCACCACTTGTATCAATGTTATTTCAAATAGCGGTAGACATATTATATTCACAATATGGTTCACACTTCCTCCTAAATCCACTTAATAACCTAATGGTGAGGACTATCATTGTTTATAGGTAACGAAAGCTTGTCACTATTCATAGGTATTGAAAACATTTTATAAGTGTGAGCATGTATAAATTGCATGGAAGGTTTTTCATGTTCCAAAATGTGGAGGTCTACACAATGAAATCTCGAAAGCTTCCAACTATGAATCTTTGTGGAAGAAGGCTGTATGGAGGATGGGGTAGGTGTAGGAGAACGGGGATGCAAAGGGAACTTTACTTAATTTAACTATGAACAAATTTCGAATTGATTTTATTATGTTTCATTGTACGAAGCTTTTACTGTGTGCAGTTTGCAATGAAAGATTTCATTGTGCAAAGGAAGCTTCCTTCGTATAGTGAAAATTACAATGAAAGATCTACACAAGAAAAGTTCCACTTAAAACTATAAACCTAAAAATCATAAATATAAATATAAATTATAATTAACTTTATAACCAAATCAAATTATTTAGTAAAAAATGTTCACATCTCTATGCAACTGCAATCTGGCGGAACATTAACAAATTCTTATGGAGAGAGCTTCCACCTATGTGAAGAAATTTATTATGAGTAGCACAACCTTTGATCAATTAATTAGCTCTATGCACCTATTCTTCCATATAACTAAATTTGTAAAACTTCTAGATGAAAAAGAGCTCAAAATAAATAATGAAAAATAATCACAATAGCGATATGTCTCAGAAAATTAACCAAATAAATGCTTTCCCTCCTACGTAAAGGACCTGCAACCTCATACAACTATTAGCAAATTCTTATGCAAACAAATTTCACTTTGCGAAGAGAAAAAATCGTAATTGTTCAAGCATTGACTGTCTTTCAGATTCATGATTTCTTGAAAAATACATCTTAGAGAGGTGTTCATTGACACTTTTTCTTATGCGTAGAGATTTCTGCTAAGATATTTCATTTTGCGAAGAGATTTCATTGTACAAAGTTTGGTTTGCATTCCATAAACTTCAACCTGTGCCACACTTCTCAATAAAATTGGTGAATTATAGTTCTAATACATGACTCTATGCTTGCAAAGTCGCTCCAACAATCTAAATATACCATTGATCTAACTTTCTCTAATTTTAAGCCGCCGTCTTTGCCATTATTTGACTAATGATATTCAAAATACAAAGATACGGAGTATTTATTATTAGGATATTACTAATAATATCTTATTGGTTCACAACTTGTCTCAGTGTTATTGCAAGTATCAGTAGACATAGTGATATTTGTAATACAGTGCACATTTCTTCCTAAAGCCAACTAATAACATGGTGGTGGGGGTCACATTATTTATAGGTGTCGACTTGAACAAAAGCATTTTTTAAAATTTTGCGACTAAAAAACTTGTCTATGAGTGTGAGTATGTATGGATTGTAAGGAAGGTTTGCTATTATACAAAAATGTGAAGGTCCATATAATGAAAGCTTATCTCGTACAATGGATTTCCTGCACAACCTCATACATATGCCTAATTACACAAAGATAAAGAGCTTTGCGTAGAGTGATTTGATTACAACCTTTAGTTAATTGATTAGCAAAGTCTTGAGCATAAAAGAAATTGGTTCTGCTTGACTACGGAATCACTCTGTCTCTTAGAGTTGTTCATTGAAATTTGTGCATATGCAGAGAGTTTTTACTACGATAAAATCACTCAGTCTTTGAGAGGTGTTCTTTGACATTTGTGCTTATGCAGAGAGTTTTCTACCAAGAGATTTCATTGTGCAAAGAGATTTCAATGTATAAAATTTTGTTCGCATTCCATAAACTTCAACATGTGCCACAATCTATATTTCCTTTCTTTTAAGCCTCTATCTTGGCCATTAAAGCTGACTCGATCAACAATTACCAAACAATCAAGAAAATTAAAGGCGATACTGGAAACTCCGCACAACGCACAATGTCGATGCATAATTAATTTAAGTATGATCAAATTTCAAATTAGTACTATTATGTTTCCTAGTGTGAAGCTTTTTTTGTGCAAATATTTTACTATGCGAGACAATGGGGGTGTAGAGGGGTGTAGAGGGAAAATTAATCTTAAACTATTATTCATTTAAAACTTTTATAGATTTACCTTTGCGCAATATGTGCGAGAAAACCGACGTGTAGAAGGAACTTTATAGCTTTAACCTAATTTCACAAAGATAACCATAAACAAATCTTACATTGCTTATGCAAAGAGTTTTGTCTACACTCCGCACAACATTTACCCATTTGACTAATGATATTTAGAATATGGAGATATGCATTATTTATTATTAAATTTTTTACCCGTAATATCGTATGGGTTCATCGCTTGCCTCATTCTTATTGCGAATGGTGATAGACATAGCAATATTCACAATATGGAGATATGGATTATTTAATATTAAAATATTAGAAATAATATGTATATGCAAGTACGAAATATTGTGACACACTTATACAAAGATCTTTCATTGTGCGAAGAGCTTTCATTATATGAGCACAACCTTTAATCAACTAATTAGCAGTAAAGGCACGAACTATGTGCATCACAATTATTCCTTTTTTTTTAATACATGTTCATTCATCATCATTATTAAAAAGAAAATAAAAAGACAATAAACCTAAAAAATACCCTTAAAAGAAATTATATGATTTATAGTTATCAATAAGATTACTTTTTAATGCATGGCTATAAATCTTAGTCGTCTATTTTTTTTAATGTGAAATAAGGACTTTCTTTGTGTAAAATAAAAACTAACTCTTAATCGATCAAAAATATTTTTAAATTTTACATAAATTAAATTATAAATTTTTTTGAATTAATTATTTATATTATTTTTAATAGATTTACATTTTTGAAATATTCTTCTAATCTATTTACCAATTCAAGTAATAATTTGACAAAAAAATGTATTTTTTATTTTATTTTTTTCAAATTTTAGGGGGGGGAGTAGTCTATTTTGGAATGATAATTTTTATTTTTCTAAATATAAAATTTATGATTAGGTTTAAATTGAATAATTATACGAATATTTTTTCATTACTATATATAATTTAATTATAAATAAATATTATAATATTAAAATTTATTAATCATTTAATTATATAAATATTGCTATTCTACTAAATACTAAACATAATGAACAATGCTGGTGTAATAGATATTTTATTTCATTATTATTTAAAGAAAATACAATGTTTGTGTAATATATATTTTTAACATAATGAACAATGCCGGTGAAACAGGTCGTTGGGCAGTTCCTAAAACACCATGGATGGAAAGGATCTGCCATATATGTGAGAATAGGAACACAGAGGATGAAAACCACTTCCTCTTATATATGTGAGAATAGGAACATCGAGGATGAAAACCACTTCCTCTTAGAGTGCCCCGCGTACAACCACATTAGATCTCAGTTTCACAATCTTTGTTACAATAGTGACCTTCCTAGCCTTTTACAATGTCAAAATTATAGTGAGCTTGGGAGGCTTCTCTCCAAGCTTTTTGAGCATAGAAATAAAATCTTAAATCAAAATAAATAATTTGTTTCTTTAGGTCCGATAGACCAATGTTTGGTCTTAATGGACTTAAACCACCACCATTATCATCATCATCAATAGATATTTTATTTCATTATGATTGAAAGAAAAGACAGTTTTGTGTGATAGATATTTTATTTTATTATGATTTAAAGGAAAAAAAATTGTAAAGGAGATTTTACAAGTGCGACCAATAAAATCTATAAAATCTTTTTGAGATTTTTGTAAATCCTTATTAAAATTAAATTGTAGATTTTAATTATTGCTCAGAGAGTTAAGGTTTATAAGTTTATAATTATGGATGGAAAAATAAAATAAAATGAAATAGTAAGTTTTTAAAAATGGTATTTTATATGATGTATATGTATATATGTTTTAAATGTAAAAATTGAAATGAAATTAAAAAGAAATAAAAGTTATTTTTAATGAGTTTGGAGTATGTTTTAAAATTGTTTTTGTTCGATTTTTTTTTGGATATATAAAGAAATAGATTAATGACTTAAAATTTGGAGAGATTGATAAGAATGAAGACTTGTTTTTTTACCACAAGGTAATTCCAATATAATTTTCTTTAAATAAAAATGATATCATCCCATAATGACGGTCTTCACCATAAATGGTATCATCCACTAATGACTATAGGTGTTAATAAATTTTCACACCATAATTAATTAAGAAAAACAAGCATTCTCACTCAATTACAATAATTTCAATTTAAAAAGTAAATTGTATTTTGGAAAATAAAATGGTTGATTTTCGAGTGCTCTGCCCAACGTAGTGAAGATTTAACTAAACCCAAATTACAAGGGAAAGAAAAGAAAATAATATTTGAAAAATAAAATAATATGATAGGATAGCTCTACATGATAGTGTTTTTCCGAACGTGGTCAAGATATAGTGGACGAGTAGAAATATCTCCTAGGAGGTTTGATGGCCTTTGGCCACTCCTAGGTAAGGTTGAAGGGTGGAGATAAAATTATTAACCAGACTTTACCAGTTAAACATGGTTTGAAAATACAAATTGTGATATTGACATCATAAATCCTCACATGGACACGAATATTTCGGATGAGTTGGCTGTCACAGCCACAAATTCGTACTCTTACCTTTGGTATCGATCCATCTGTAACTGCACCGTCGGACCACCATGGAAAGTACAAGCATGTGACACGGGAAAAACAAAATTAATTGTGGCATGTGATTAATCATAAAGGCTGTGCTGCTGACGCCATTCTGAATTGGTCGATAGGCAGAGATGATAAAATTCATATATTGATATCCCGCACCCATGTACCTTTATTTCCGATAACTTAGGACAGCAAAATCTTCGCGATGCTAATTCTATGGCGGAGACTCGTTCTCATAGCTTTCATCTTCCTCGCCGTACCACTTACTGCTGCACAGGCCATGGAGGATCGTCGGCATACCACTTTCCTCTTCCACGGATTCAATGGAAGCAGCTTGATTCTGGAGGGCGATGCTTCAGTCATCGACTGTGAATCCGTCCTCGCCCTCACAAATCACTCTCAGGCAAATCGCTCGCATGAGTTCCTGCTTGGCCGCGCGCTGTATGCAATTCCTGTGCAGATGAAAAGCAGTGAGACGCTTTCCTCCTTCAGCACTACCTTCGTTTTCTCCATGGTGCCTCCTCTCTCTAACGCAGGGGGAAACGGAATAGCCTTCTTCATGACACCTCACACATCTCCCATGGGCGCTCAGCCGTCCCAGTATCTGGGTTTGCTTAACCTCACCAGCAACGAGCAGCCATACAATCATTTATTCGCAGTGGAGTTTGATACTATCATGAATGTCGAATTCAAAGACCCCGACGGAAACCACGTGGGCGTGGACATCAACAGTGTCATCTCAGTCCAGACCGAGACCGCCGGCTATTGGAATGGTGCGGAATTCCATGAACTCAACCTCAAGAGCGGACGGAACATACAGGCCTGGATCGATTACGATCATCTTCAAAGCCGCCTCAACGTTACCATTACGGTGGCCGGCTTGCCGAGACCGCAGAGGCCGTTGATATCTGTGCAAACCGATTTGCAGAATATTCTGGAAGAGAAGATGTTTGTGGGCTTTTCAGCGGCAACGGGGCTGTTTGTGGAAGACCATTACATTCTCGCGTGGAGCTTCACAACCGAAGGCACGGCGCCGACCCTCGATGTTTCTCGTCTCCCTTCATTTGCCAACGTATATTCGGAACCTCTGAGCCGGGGATTCATAGCCGGTGTCACAGTGGTTTCTGTGCTTCTTTTCTCGCTGGTGATTGCGGCGGCGATGTTTCTGAGAAGAACAATAAACAGTGAAACGATCGAAGAATGGGAGCAGGAGTACTGGCCCCATAGATTCGCTTACAAGGAGCTGAGTATCGCCACGCAAGGGTTCCGGGACGAGAACCTTTTGGGGTACGGGGGATTTGGCATGGTTTACAAGGGCGTTCTCCCCAGTAGCGGCCAAGAAGTCGCAGTGAAATGTATAACGACTGAGTTCACGGAAGGAATGAAAGGGTTCGTTGCAGAGATCTCAAGCATGGGGCGCCTACGGCACCGGAACCTGGTTCAACTCCGGGGTTGGTGCCGAAGGCATACACAGCTATTCATCGTTTATGACTACATGCCCAACGGCAGCCTGGATAAATTCATCTACGGGAATCCAACAACAGTCCTGCCGTGGCATCGGCGATACGCGATCCTCAAGGGCGTCGCTGCGGGGCTGTTGTATCTGCACGAGCAATGGGAGAAGAGGATTATCCACAGAGACATCAAGTCGAGCAACGTGCTGTTGGATTCGGAGCTTAACGGAAGGCTTGGTGATTTTGGGCTCGCTCGGCTGTATGACCACACTGAGAATCCGGAGACGACACAAGTTGTAGGAACGGTGGGGTACATAGCGCCGGAGCTGATACAGACGGGGAAGGTAACTCCCAGCTCGGACGTGTTCAGCTTCGGTGTTCTGCTGTTGGAGGTTGCTTGCGGGAGGAGTCCTGTGAATTCTTTGGACGACTCGGAACGGATAATTTTAGTGGAGTGGGTGTGGGAGCTGTACACGGAAGGGAAGCTGCTGGAGGCGTCGGATCCAAAGCTGGGCGCAAAGGGTGGATATGATGAGTGCGAGATGGAGAAGGTGCTGAAATTGGGGTTATTGTGTTCACATCCAGAGCCTGAGAGCAGGTTGGGCATGCGCCAGGTTTACCAAATACTGAACGGCGAAGCACCAATTCCTTGTGGATGGTAGCGCAACTCGGGAGGTTGCGAGCGAACACAAGGAGTACGCTCATATGCGAGCAATGAGTGCTTGTTGTTCGTCGGTGGTTCAAATCCTGGAAAGAGAGCATGAGGTTGCTCAAGTTATTTCTGGGTATGCCGGGGTCATAACTTAATTGCTTGCTGTCATAAAACAAAGCTTTGCTCTATCCACTCGCTGTGACTAAAGAGAGTAGAAAGCTCTGAGAGTTGGAATTTGACATCCAAATTCCTCCGTCAAATTCGAAGGTCACAACGACTTTTATTAAACATATTACTTAATTTTATGATGAGTAGGCTTCATTTGTCGCCGTATTCGAACATTAAATGACGACGCTAATAATAATTTGAAAGTTTGCTTTCAAATTCAAGTCTCTGAGTAATATTATTTTATGATGGTTCAACCTTGGGTATTTGTTTTGGAGATGGTGTTTAATGTTTTTGGTTAACAATCCATTATTATTATCAATTATTTTTTCTTTGAATTTAATCGTATAAAGTTGTGTATTCACATTATTCAGAAATTAATCAGAATAATCCAGTTTTGCAAATTTTTATTTTTATTTTTTATATATTTTTTGGGCGATATCATTCAGTTATAAATATATATATCGTTGTTGATGGATATTTTCTGGTTTTGAAAAATATATATTTATTTAATTTTTTAGATTTTTTAAAATAATTATTTATTAAATTTTAATTTTATTATTTAAAATATATAATATAATAAATAAGATATATAAATAAGTATTAAGATAATTTAAAAAATTATTTTTATTTGGTTAAGTGATAAATATTCCAATAATAATATTTTCATTACTATATTGATAAAAAAAATTGTACTTGAACTTCTCACCATTTAAAATAAAATCTATGATGAATAAATCGGAAAAAAAAATTAATTAAGTTAATTTAATTTTAATTATTATTAATTTCATTCATCTTAGAATTAAGTACCACTTAAACCCACCTACTTATCAACCAATAACGCTAGCTGTGTTAGAATTAAGTACATGTTAAACCCACCTACTTATCAACCAATATCGCTAGTTTTACCAATAACGGTAGCTATGTTAGAATTAAGTACAGATTAAACCCACCTACTTATCAACCAATATCGCGAGTTTTTTTATTAGATGTTTTGATGAGAAGAATGTGCTTCACTTTTTTTGGAGTTGTCTATAATGCGATTTTTTGGAGATTCCGGTGACGGAATCCGGCGGAAGAAATGAGGTTAAATCTTAATTTTTAGCAGTTAAAATGGTTTTTTAACTGCATATTTGGATTCAGCGCCCTGAAAAACTCCTGGGAGCCATCGATTGTGCAGAAACTAGCTATCAAACTTGGGATTCCAATGAATTGCTGCCGGATTTTGACCGGAAAAATCCGCCGGAAAGGCTTTCAAAAAGTCGCGTTATAGACTACTGCCTTTTTTTTTTAATCTATTAAATAGAAGCGGTGATTTCCAAAGGAAGTATTTGGAGATGGTGTGAAAGAGGCTATCCAAAATCTTGGAAACATTTTTGAAAGTGGGTTGTTTGATATATTCTTAAAGATAGCTTGTTCTTAAACTTTGAAACCCTGATAATCAAGTTTTATTATTTAACAAATTTATATTATGAAGCAACTTCAAATCATCTATATAATTTTTTAAGTTCTAAATGATTGTTATCTTACGTTATTTTAATTTTAAATAAATTAGATTTCAATTTATTTAATCACATACATTATTATTTTTTGAACATGCAATAATTACATAATTACATGTACCATTAAAAATGAATAACATAAGCTTAAACACAATAACCCAATAATTATTATTATTATTTTTTGTAAGTTACAGTAGGACCCTTCTTTTTCTATTTATATCAAAACCAGATTGGAACATGTACAGTGTTTGGTGACCTCAACCCGCCCAAATAGGAAACCGGATCTGTTGGCCACCTTAAGTTTTTATGAGCCGTCTAGTAGCAAAAAAGAATAAGTCTGCGGATCCATGCCAAATAAGCTTCACAACAATAACTACTAATCTGGTTCCAGACCATCATTAAAAACTATTAACAGGAAAAGGAGAAACTATTCTCAAGGAACAAACATAGTAAACCATTGATTCAAACTAAAGGATTAATCTTCCACAATTTCAGGAGGTGCTTCTGCGTCTCTTGTTGCTAGATCAATCTTCTTCAGCTGTTGCTAAATTTCGTCCAACTTACTGTCCTGCCTGAGCATATTGATTTGGAGATTCTTCATTTCTCGCTTCATATTGGGCATGCCCTGAACCAACTCAGCCATTTCCTCTGCAACCTGCTCCATTACCTTTGCCAGTAACCGCTTCAACACCCAATAGACATGTAATGCCTGCTTATATAAGGTCATGTGTCCCCTGGTGTTGCCCGGGTCAGGAATGAGGTTACTCCATTCTTCCATTTCAGGATCCGAGTCTTCCTCCATTACATTTGCCTCTAATTCTTGAATAAGCTTACGGATGTCCTCGTCAATTCCCTTTTTGTAAGCTTTTTCTGCCTCTTGCACAGTATGTATCATGGTTTTTCAGCTGTGTCTCTGACATTCTAGAGAGGAAGGCTTTGATTCTTGTATGCCTGTTTGGTTATGTCTGCCTCTGCCCCTACGCCCTCTTCCTCAACCTGAGTGAGCCATTTTGTTCTTAGTTGCCGCCCGACTACCCTAGCCAACAAAAAATGTTATGTTCTCTGTAAATTCTTCGCTTCTAGGCTCCTTTGCTTCCCTCTCCCAGTTCTTACGCTCCCACTGCTGCGCTTTTCCAGTGGTCGGGTTATTCCCCAGCTTTCCTCCCCTGAGATAAGGTTGGTGAATGTTCTTGGGAGTCTTCTCGGCCTCCTAGACCGCCTGTTTTACCTCGTCAAACTGCCCCTGATCATTATCTGTACAGAATCCTTGCATGCATTTACCCTATCCTGCACGGCTCCCAGCCTTACTAGATTCTTCCCTAGTATTTCTCATCCTGCTACCCTCTGCCTTCTGACTATTTGTAGTAGGAGAGGATTCCACACTCCTCTCGCTTCTCTTTCCCTCTGCAGCCTCTAGCTCTCCTCCCTCTTCCCTAATATTGCTAAAGATTAAAAGAAATGCAAGGATTGGTTTTACGAATACATACCATGTCCTAAGCCGAGTTGCAGAGAACACCAGTTCGCAACGAGCTCCCATCGTCTCCTTCCCTTGCTGCATGATAACCTTGGTTCTGTCCTTCACCACCCTTGTTAACCTCCTTCCACCTACCCGACGTCCCATCATCCTTCTGTCGTCATTTCCTCCTGCTTCTTCCTCCATTTCCCTGTCACCTCCACGCCTCGAGATTCTACCCTGCCTGCATACTGCCCCCGCGTCCTGTGGAATTATTAGGTTGTATGGTGGCCTGCTTTGCCACTCTTCTTCCTTCATCATTTTATCACACGTCATCTCCACTTCTTTCACCCCGATTGGGGGCCATCTATGACCCTTATTTGAGTTTGTAATCTCATTATTATCCTGGGTAATGATTGAATTGAGGGTCTCCCATCGTGGTTCTTCCCAATGAATTGGCCATATACTATCTACCTTTCCTCCTTGTTCATTGCAACCCTAATTAGCAAGGAAATCCGCTGCCTTATTACCATCCCTTCTAACATGGTTTATGATATTGTAATCAATGTGTTTCATTGTTTTTGCCAGGTCTTGAATTATTCCGGCCATCCTCCAACTCTTCGTTACTTTTTCCCAGTCCTTACCATTATTCAGTTTCTTGAGCATCTCTATCACTAGGTTCGAGTCTCCTTCTATTTCCAAATTAGTGTATCCATTTCGGATTGCTATTCTGATGCCTTGATAGATTGCCATTAATTCAGCTTCATTGTTACTCATTATACCTCCCCGATCAGCATAAACCCATCTTGTCCGCCCTTGATTATCCCTGAAGATGCCTCCGAACCTTGCTAACCCCGCGTTTCATTTTGAGGCTCCGTCAAAGTTTAGTTTGATGAAGCCATCTCGAGGGCATTTGAACTTGGTTGAGCTTTGATTATGAGTGCTCTGGATTTTTTGCTTCTGAGGATAAACCATGCCTTGTTCTAGATTTAGGCATGCTAAGATCCGTCCTTCTTCTGGAGTTGCTTTCCAATCCTCTTGAGCCCAAGCTTCTGCTAGGATAGTTTCCCTTATAAGTTTTTGAGTTCTCTTCCAAATCATCTCTGGAGGGTTGTCTTTGTTTTGAAATATTCTTCGATTTATTTATTTCCATATTAGCCATATGTTATAACCCATCGCTAGACTCCAGGCTCTTTTGACCATCGGACTTGAGAATTGACCTCTCCCCCATTGATGAATGGTTTGTTTAATGTTATGAGGGTCTCTATTTGTCCTCCCAAAGAGTTTCCTGATTTCTTCCCATTATTGCTGAGTAACAGGGCATGTGTTCAAAAGGTGTTCTTGCGTTTCTTGGTCCTGTTTGCGGAGGCTGCATCTAGGAGGTCCATGAAATCCTTGCTTCTGAATCTGATCCCAAGTCAAAATTCGTCCTTTTCCTACTAACCATAAGAACAAAGTTACCTTCGGCCACCAATCGCTCTGCCATATTTGTTTCCACATGGGTGCATTTTCATCGTGCTCTTGTTGGATAGTTAGATAATAGGCTTCTCTAATCGTAAAGGTTCCCTTTGTGGATCTACCCCACCGTAGTATATCTGGACCTATTCTAATGGTTATTGTTCTTAATTCTGTTTCCCTTACAAATAGATCTCTCTGTTCAGGATCAATGTGACTATCCCATTCTTTCGGTTTCTTCCAAGTTTTCCAGGTCTCCTCTTGACTTTCTTCCTTCCAGTATTCACTTACATAATTTAGCCCTTTAGCTTTAGCCTTCTGACGAGTGTTTTGCATGCCTTGCAACTCTATCATTCTCTCTCTTTGTTGCCAGGCTTCATCCCAGAATTTAGGTGCATTTCCATTCCTTATTTCCTAGAATGCATGTTTGAATATAATGTCTCTGTTTTGACAAGCCAAGTCCCATATTGTGGAGCCTCTTGGAACTTCCTCCAGTCTAAGAATACCTTCAGTGGTTGTGGGCATATTGTATTTTTGAGTCCATATTTTTTTCCATAGATCATCTCCACCCCTCATCCATCTCCACCACAGCTTCGCCCCTAGAACTTGGTTCAAAGTATACGGATCTCTAAGACCCAATCCTCCTTCTTCTTTATTTTTTATTAGTCCCTTCCACGATATTAGAGCCCATTTCTTTTGTTGCTTTGGTCCTCCTGAGATGAATTTTTTGAATATTTCCGTCTTTTTTGTCATACCCCTTTAGGAACCGGCATTGGCGAGAGAGGGTAGATAGGAATTGCTTGAAGAATCAATTTGAGAAGCACTATTCTTCCCGCTATATTCAAAGATCGGAAAGACCAATTAGCCAGTCTGTTCTTGAGTTTCTCAATGGTTTGCTGCCAATTTGGTATCTTCAAAGGATTTAAAGCTAATTGATTTTCCAGGTATTTTGTGGGTAATTCACTAGTGCGGAAACCCAGAATTCTAGTCAAGTGGGCTTTGACCATGTCTGGCGTGTTGAAGAGGAATGTACAAGATTTATCCTTGTTAATTTCAGTTCCTGATGCTTCCATAAAGAGGTCAAGAATACGTTTAACCCTTTTTACTTCTCTTAAGGAGACAACACAAAAAAGCATAATATCATCTACAAACTATTGATGAGTAATTGGTAAGTTACTTCCCCATAGCCTCAGCCCTTTGATCTTTCTATCTCTCAGTTCTTTTTTGAGGTATCATCCTAGTCCTTCCGCTACTATGATGAACAAGAATGGGGATAAAGGATCCCCCTATTGCAATCCTCTTGTGGCATTGAAAGTCGAGGTTTGCGTTTCATTCAAGAGAACGGAAAAATTGGGAGTGGAAATCATATCATAGACCCATTTTACCCATCTATTGCAAAATTCAAATGCCATTAAAATTGTTTTAAGGTAATCCCAATTTAGACGATCATATGCCTTTGAAAGATCCAATTTTATCATCATTCCCATTTCCTTTTTATGTTTCAAAGAATGCACTACTTCCTAAGACACCACCAATCCATCTAGAATTTGTCTCCCTTCCACAAACCTAGTCTGTTCCAGGGAGATAATACTAGATAGGATTGGTTTAAGTCTCTTAGCCATTAGTGTGGCTATAATCTTATAGATCAAAAACCCTGAGCGGTATCCAAATGAGCAGATTTGGGAATAAGAGACAAAAGGGTTGAGTTGAGACCAGGCCATACCTTTTGACGTCTGCGTGATTCTTCTACCACCTCCAAGATGTCTTGCCCGAGAAGTGCCAACCTGCTTGGTAGAATTCCACTGTAAATCCTTTTGGTCCTGGAGCTTTATTTCTTTTCATCCCTTTCACAATTTCCTCCACTTCCCCCAAGGTTGTTGCCCTCATGAGAGCTGAGTTCTAGTCCCTGGTGATCATCCTTGGGATTTCATTGCATATCCTTCCTATAGGCTCTTCTCTATTCACTTTAGGTTCTGTAAGGATATCCTTAAAGGGCCCAACTAAAGCCTATTCCATTTCTTCATGTTGGGTTAGGCGCTGCCCCTCCTCATTTTTGATGGAGAATATTCTATTCCTTTGTCGTTGCTGGATCATGGCTTGGTGGAAGAATTTCGTATTCCTTTCTCCTTCACGGAGTCAGTTTATTCGAGACTTTTGCTTCCATAGTATCTCTTCCTGTTTTCTTCGTTCTTCAATTTGGCTTATCACTATGCTCTCTTCTGTGATTCTTTCCTCGATTCTACCTTCTGTTATAATTTCTTGTTGCAGTATTCTCATTTTTTGTTCTAAGTGTTTGCTGCTCTTTAAATATATTCCCAAATTCTTCTTTGTTCCATTTTTTAATTTTTCCTTTGAGTTATTTTAATTTTAGTTGGAAAGTTTGCATCCTACTTCTTCGTCTTTGTTGGGTCTGGTTCCACCACTCCACCTTTGACATGAATTGCTAATCCCTGAGCCAGAAGGCTTCAAACCAATAACCCAATAATTATATTTTCAAATAGTTTTTTCATTTAAATATTCCAAGATTAGAGGTAACCTCCAGAAGCTATCAAATTAAAAATTGTATTATTTATACAAAATAGTATTTTCATTTAAATATTCCAAGATTATGAAGAAACCTCCACAAGCTATCAAACTAACAATTGTACTATTTGTACAAAAATCAAATCTCAAATGATCTTTCTTGATCTCTTTAGTCTTCTTGGTGTGTGAAAATGTGTCTCAACTCCTTTCACTTGTCCTATTTTATGCTTAGAGAGATATAATGAATCTCTTCAACCATAGTGATTTATTTTCCAAATTTTAGCAATAAATCTCCTAAATTTTAACAACTAATCTCCTGGTCCTAGCAACCACCTTGTCTCAA
Organism: Pinus taeda; assembly: GCA_000404065.3. Lineage (NCBI taxonomy): Eukaryota > Viridiplantae > Streptophyta > Pinopsida > Pinales > Pinaceae > Pinus > Pinus taeda. The sequence continues at coordinate 18,274 of APFE031702768.1, forward strand.
TAACAAGGTGTGTCACTCAGATTAAAACAAATCTAGCTTACTAACATTCTATAATAGTTGGTATATTTTATTTAGATTTCTAAGGTATGGAGAATATATGCAATTTTTCTTTTATTACATTTATTTACGTGAAATTACAAGACAATCTAATTTCCCACCTTTACTAAATGGTCACTAGGAGTCTTGAACTACTTTCATGTTTACACCTAACATATGCAAGAAGTTCATACTTTAGATATATTTCTCAACAATCCCTCCTAGCAAGGAAGAAACCTACACCAATCAAAGTCTATCTTTGAATGCTTCAAACTTATTTTTTGTTAAGGGCTTGGTCAAAATTTTATATACTTGTTGATATGTGGGAATAGATTGAAGTTTTATTGCTTCTTTCAACTAGGGATTGAGGGAACATGAGAATAGAGAACATAAAATAAAGTATAAACAAATAAATAGAGGAGTAATTATTCTATAAATAGATGTTTTGATGAGAAGAATGTGCTTCACTTTTGAATTTTTTTTAATCTTTTAAATACAAAAACTAGGATTTCCAAGGAAGTATTTGGAGATGTTGTGGGAGAGGCTATCCAAAACCTTGGAAACATTTTTGAAAGTTGGTTGTTTGATATATTCTCAAAGATAACTTATTCTTAAACTTTGAAAGCATACTCGAGTTTTATTATTTAGCAAATTTGAAGTTTTATTATTTAACAATTTTTTTTTGAAGCAACTTCAAATTATCTATATAAAATTTTAAGTTCTAAGTGATTGTTATCCTAGGTTCCTTTTAATTTTAAATAAATTAGATTTCAACTTATTTAATCACGTAAATTATTATTCTTTGAACATGCAATAATCACATGTATAGTTAAAAATGAATAACATAAGCTTAAACACAATAACCCAATAATTATATTTTCAAATATTCTTTTCATTTAAATATTCCAAGATTAGGGGTAACCTCCACAAGCTATCAAATTAATAGTTGTACTATTTATAAAAAATAGTATTTTCATTTAAATATTCCAAGATTACGAAGAAACCTCCCCAAGCTATCAAACTAACAATTGTACTATTTGTAAAAAAATCAAATCTCATGTGCTTTGAATAAGCTCAAATGATCTCTTGAGTCTTCTTGGTGTATGAAAATGTGTTTAAACTCCTTTCATGTTGTCCTATTTTATGCTTTGAAAGATATAATTAATCTCTTCAACCATAGCGATTTATTTCTCACATCTTAGCAATAAATCTCCTAAATATTAAGAACTAATCTGGTCGTAGCAACCACCTTGCCTCAATAACAAGGTGTATCACTAAGATTAAAACAAATCTAGCTTACTAACATTCTATAATAGTTGATATATTTTATTTATATTTCTAAGGTATGGAGAATATAGGAAAATTTGCTTTTACTATATTTATTTAAGTGAAATTACAAGACAATCTAATTTCCCACCTTTACTAAGTGGTCACTAGAAATCTTGAACTACTTCTTTCATGTTTACACCTAACATATGCAAGAAGTTCATACTTGAGCTATATTTCTCAACAATCCCTCCTAGCAAGGAAGAAATTTGCACCAGTCAAAGTCTATCTTTGAATGCTTCAAAAATATTTTTTGTTAAGGGCTTGGTCAAAATATTATATACTTGTTGATCTGTGGGAGTAGATTAAAGTTTTATTGCTTCTTTCTACTAGGGATTGAGGGAACACGAGAATAGTGAGCATAAAATAAATTATAAAGAAATAAATGGACGAGTAATTATTCTCCAGGATGATGGGGATGGCTCAGGACACCATTACAATACTTAAGCACAATATGTTATGATAGGAACATCACAATGCATGATAATAAATTCAATATTATTTGATCCATTCAATATTTTTTGATATAATATTTGGCCCATAATGTCCTTCATTTATAATGTTCAAATCTAATAAACTTGATTGAATTGTAGAATATTAGGTCCACAAACTAACGTTGGTTGTTTAACCCATTTCTAAGAAATTGAACTGTTTTGTTGGTCAATCAATTTTTCTAGTTGATCCAATTCTCATCAGCTAATCTACTACCCGAGTCAACCTAATTATCTAATCGATTCATTCGACTTAGTGGACTCCTTCAACCATTAATTGACTCCTTCACTAGTCAACCATTCAACTCACACACCGACCACTCAATCGATAGCATATTTGATTACTTCGCTAGTTAACTACATGATTGATTGGTTGTTATTAATTGATCCTTCAACTAGCTATCTCAGAAGCTCTAGAGATTTGATTAATCAATATAACATTGGGTTCCAACATGCCACTTGATAAACACAAGTTTTGGAGGTGAAATTAGCCCAGCATGACACTCTCGCCTCCCCACCCAATAATTTCAACTCTTTTAAGCCTTAGTATATCACATAATTGAATGAAATTGGCTTCAAACAATGAAATTTCATAAGTACTGAGCATGAAATTCGACATTTTTCATCTTATTGTGTGAATTAGGATTGTCAACAACCTAAATTGGAATATGATTATCAAAATATCTAATAGTCGAGGCATTGATATGAAACTTAATCTTTTCGAGGAGTCGAGGAATCTAATTGTTTCCATCCTTGTATTAATAGCTCCACGATATTTGGATTCCATAGTCAACAAACATAATAAAAAGTGTTTCTTACCTGACCAAAGCACGTGTCCAACATTTAAGTGAAGCACATAGCTAGAAGTGGATTTTTTTGTCATCATTGTCGCATGCCCAGTCGGAGTTGGCTAAGCCGACTAGAGAATCTAAACTTCAACAATATTTGATTCCAAAATGAGAGGTATCCTTGTTGTAATGAATAATTCACTTTATAGGTTTCTTGTATAACTTGAGAAACCACACTAACTATAAAGGAGATGTTAGGTCAACTGTGAGTTAAGTAAATAAGGATACTAACCAACCTTTGATAAAGGATAACAATTAATTTTAAATTTTGGAACTCATTAGTCAATTTGATACCCCACTAATAGAGTGTAACACATGGCTGAAAATAGTCCATCTTAAATTGTTTCAATAACTCCATTACACTTTTATATTAAAACTTGAGGAACAAGAAATAAATATAAAAGAACAAGATCTAACATCTCAAAGGTGTTAGCAAGTCAATTGTTCAATCTAACAATGTGATCAATATTGTTACTAGTTATGGAAAAATCATTAACATATACAACAATAATTTAAATATCACTTGTATTGTGTAATAAATAAAGGCCTTGATCAAATTCAAAATGTTTGAACCCAATATTGAAAAAGAATCCATCAATCTTGACATACCAAGCATAGGAGAGATGCTTCAAATAATGCATTGACTTATGTAGTTGACAAAAAATGGAATTTATCACAATACCAATGGGTTTCATATAAATCTTTTTAGAAAGCTAAACATTAAGAAAGGAACTCTTAACATCCATCTAATTATTTTTCCATCCAAAATGAGCAACAAGGCAATAATAGGTCAAACATGATTCATCTTTACAACAGGGTAACGAGTTTTGGTGTAACTGATTCCTTTTTCTTTTGAAAATCCTTTTTGCAACCAAATAAGCCATATGCTTCTTAGCAACAGCTTTAGGGGTGGACTTGGTATTATATACTCATTGACATTCCACAACGTTCTTCCCTTATGGTTGAGTGAAAGTCCCAAGTATGGTTCTTTAAAAGAGGTTCCATATCATCCTAAATAGTTTGTTCCCATTCATGTTGTCCTTGTGCATTGGCATAGGAATATTGATCACAAGTCTCATGAATACGACACATCAAACTTCAAAGCAGTACCAACATGATGCTTCTGACTGCACGTTATTAGCATGAGTACACATCACCAACATCAATTCCCGAGAATTCAATTATCTTAGAAACCCACTGAGGTAAACAGGAGATATTTATTTCATAAATTTATTTCCTAAATTTGATTAGAAGAGGTTATGGTTTATTCAGAGATAATTATCATTTGATCGACTTAGAAGCATTGGTCCACAACGAATTTAAGACACTGGAAAAAAATTGGCATGTGAGCTTAACATGGTATCAAAGCTAATATGTTCATAACCTGCTCAATCTCTTGTCAGCCCCTTGTTTATGTGGTTTGTGTAAACCTGGGTTTCTCTATCTCAATGTTACTGATTCGACCACTTGCTGCAGAGGATGTGCGTTAAGATCTTTTTTTAAGACTCCAATGGTATGCATTTTGAATTGCATTGATGGCATGGTCGTGCGTTCAAGTTTGAGTTGTGGGTTTTATTATATGTTCTTTGAGTTATGCATTGAACGTTGAGTTATGTATGGTTAAACTTTGAAGTTGGTGCTTTGATTCATTTCTGGTGCACTAGTTCATATACAATGGTTCATTCGATGGTTTATATGACTGGATTAGTTGGATGCTTTTCTGTGATGAAGTTTCAGTCATAGCGCTAAGATTTGCTTCATTCTCTGTTGTGTTGTCCCCCGGTCCATACATAGGTTGAACCCTCCATCATGTCCCATCTCGACCTCTATACACTGTCATACTCGGCCTCCATACGCTAGCTATTAAATACTCTTGCTCCACAATTAATAACGCTAGCCATTAATAACGCTCTGCAGCTGCTCCACAGTTAATAACGCATACCATAAACCACAGTTACGTTGAATAATCCTCTCCACCGAATCCTTCAATACCACCCTCCAATCCGCTGCCTCTGTCACACTAAAATTCCAGTTACATTGCACCTTCCCAATCCCACCGGCGGCGGTTCCATAGTCCATGCTTCAAACACTGCAAACCCATCAACTCCCACATATTACCTCTTGTCAGCTATATTCTAGGTGCGATTTATTCCCAGTTATGTAGTAGCTTTGACAAACATTCCCTTCACATTTACACCATCTTGCTTAAACACACCCGTCCATCCTGTCATATATGTTTCTGCACAGACCTGAAGAGAATCTACCTCCATCTCCGCGTCCCTAAAATTTATGCAGTCACCTAAATGACTCCCGCGCCTGAATGGTTAAAAGATGAATAGGTTCAACAACACTTGAATTGAGGAGTAGGTTGAGGCTTCCAATATTTCATTCTATTCAGTTCTAAGGTTGAAGGAATCAACCCGCTTCTTCTTATGCACCACCGCTAAGACTCTTCCCAAGCAGATCATGCAGAATGGTCGTAAAGGGCTTCCCCTTTGGATAATTGTCGAATTGGGTCTTCAGTATATATTTAATTTCTCGCGATTCACCATCACAACTGTCCGAACCGCTCCGGATCACTCGACCAAAATCGTCTGCGTGGGGGATTCTGTGAGCATTTATGCATACCATTGAAGCAGGCAGTTTCCATTCTTAGAAAACGCAAGTGAATAACCCTCGATCAGATATGAAGCTGCTAAGCTCACGTTCCTTTGCAAGTACCTTTGGAACGCACCCATAACGAGAATCTGCGAGTCTTGCCTAAGCCTCATAACACATGATTGTAAATGTGTTAGAAAACCTGCACAGATGAATCTAGCTAGTAAAGTTTGAACACACAGCTTTGCAAAGCAAAAACATTAAAAGAAAATTGAAAGAAGAAAAGAATGATTCATTAGAAAAATATGTTACAATGCTCATTATATAGCATTAGTGGGTGAAGATCCCAAGGTAATGAACTATAGTGGGTGAAGATCCCAAGGTAATGAACTATAGTGGTGATCAATGAGAAGACTCAACACTTACAACAAGTTCCGGAGATAACTAGTCAGTTGCAAAGTTAAAGAAGGAGCAAATCAAGGAGTAAATCATGCAAAATGAATCTTGCATGCAATCCCATGCTCTAACTAAGAGTCCGCATGTAGATGTGTAGTAGTTGCATGTAGTTGCATGCTCTAACTAAGAGTATGCATGCAGTTGCATGTAGTTGCATGCTCTAACTGAGAGTCTGCATGCAGTTGCATGTAGTTGCATGCTCTAACTGAGAGTCTGCATGTAGGTGTAGTAGTTCCAACACCCCCCCTGAATACCACTATGGGGAAAAATAGAAAATGGGCCCCGACAACTAAGGCCAAAGGTCACCCAAAATACAATGCAACATGTATTAAAATTGAGGAAAGAGGGAAAACCTCATGGGAAAAACCCCCCTCAAAATATAATGTAATCAAAAGAAAAGAGGAAAAAAGACAATTGCTAAGCAACTATGTCCTTCACTCCAAGACGATCACGCAGAGAGCGAAACTTCTGCTCAGTGAATGTCTTGGTGAAGATGTCTGCAGTCTGTTCGGCTGAGGGACAGAACTGCAAATCAATGACCCGATCATGTACTAAGTCTCTGATGTAGTGCATATGGATCTCTATGTGCTTCGTCCGCTGTCGCTGTACTGGATCCCTGCAAAATTTGAGAGTGCTCTGGTTGTCACACCAGATGACAATGGGCTGGCGGAACTGAACGCCCAACTCAGTTAGGAAGTGCTGTAGCCACAGAGCCTGAATGGTGATGTTGACTACTCCTCTGTATTCGGCCTCAGCTGAAGAGAGAGCAATAGCAGCCTGCTTCTTGCTCGACCAACAGATAGGGCCAGATCCTAGACTGAGTGAATAGCCGGAGGTGGACTTGCGATCAATGCTGTCTCCCGCCCAATCAGAATCTGTGAAGCCAAGGAGATTTAATGCACTGCTTGCTGCATAGTGAATCCCGAAGGTGATGGTGCCCTGCACATATTGGAGGATGCGCTTGGCAGCATTCCAGTGTAACTCATGCGGCTCCTGCATGTATCTGGAAACTGCCCCGACTGCATATGAGAGATCTGGTCTGGAGTGGGTGAGGTACAATAAGCTCCCCACTAGCTGTCGGTAGAGAGTGCTGTCAACTAATGGAGTGTCACCTCCATCCTTAAGGCGGACCCCAGACAGAAAAGGAGTCGGTGCTGGCTTGCAGTCAGCCATGCGAAATCTCTCAAGGAGATCTTGTGCATACTTAGCCTGAGAGAGTTTGATGCTTGTGGCATCTTGGCTAATCTTAAGACCAAGAAAGAAGTGTAATGGACCCATGTCCGTCATCAAGAACCTATCATGCAAGGCCCTCTTGACTGTAGCAATGGCTGAAGCCAGAGCTGCCAGTGATTAGGAAATCATCTACATACAAAACTAGATAAGAAGAAATCATAGTGATTCCTAAGCAATGTAAACATTCGGATCAGACTTAACATCTTTCAAAGTTTTGTGATAAGAGAAAAGAATCCATCTTCGCGTACCAAGCTCTCCGGCCTGCTTAAGGCCGTAGAGAGATTTCTTACAGTCTACAAACAGAAGATGAATCCTGAATGAAAACCATGTGGCCTTGCTCATGTAGATCTCCTCGGATAGGTCTCCATGAAGAAAGGAATTCTTCACATCCATCTGATGTACTTCCCACCGTTGGGCAGTTGCAATGGCAAGTGTAAGGCGTATGGAATCCATCTTTGCTACTGGAGCAAAGGTCTCATCATAATCAATGCCATGCACTTGTTGGAAGCCTTTAGCTACTAGCCTCGCTTTCCGTCTGGTGATTTGCCCATCTGCAGCACTCTTGGTCCTGTAGACCCATTTTCATTGAACAAGTTTCCTTCCTGAAGGAAGGGGGACCAGATCCCAAGTCTGGTTCTCAAGGAGGGAGTTATACTCCTCCTCCATGGCGGACTCCCAAGCCGGATGCCCAGCAGCCTCAGCATAAGACTGTGGATCAGAAGACTGAACCAAATGACAATGCCAGGAGGGCGATGGTTCAGTGGCAACGAGGACAAGAGGAGGCTCAATAAACTCTGAGCTATTCCTCTGTAGATCTGAATTATCCCCCACAAGACCGTTTCTAGCAGCTGGTTGGTCTTGTGCATATATCTCCCGTAAGCTACTTGTTCTCTGATTTATGACAGGGGAATATGATTCACTGCTGGAAGCCCGATCTAGGCTTGGATGTGGATCATCATTTGCATGCACTAGATTTGTATCTGAAGACTCTGTCTCTGCATCTGCATGCTCTTCCTTGACATCTGTATGATCTGTATCTGCATCTGAGTGCACTGAGTCATCATCTTGAACATGAGGTAGATAAAAAGTGTCTGCATGCAGCGACTGAGGTGCATGCGAAAGACTTTCCTCAAATTTGACACTTCGCTCAATGATGAGCTTGTCCGTAGAGGGAATGAGGAGTCGATATCCCTTCACACCATCAGGGTATCCGACAAAGATGCACTCAATGCTCTGTGGATCAAGAGCTTTCCTCTTTTCAGAGGGGATCCGGGCCCATGCTCGAGAGTCGAAAACATGGAGGTGAGTGATCTCTGGTTTAGTGCCGCTCCAAGCCTCAAAGGGGGTCTTATCCTTGATAGACCTATGAGGAGATCTGTTCTGGATGTAGTTAACACAATTAAGTGCTTCGGCCCATAGCTTATGAGGCAATGACTTAGCATGCAGCATGCAGGAGGCCATCTCTTTGAGAGATCGGTTCTTTCTCTCAGCAACTCCGTTCTGTTGCGGAGTGTATGGAACTGTGTACTGCAACTGTATGCCGGACTGAAGGCAAAGGTTCCGAAGTGCTGTGTTAACATATTCCCCCCCATTGTCTGTACGAAGGGCTTTGATCTTTCTCTCTGACTGTGTCTCAACTAGTGCTTTGAAATCTTCAAAGTGCTCAAAAACTTCAGATTTTTTCCTGAGAAGATACACCCAAGTATACCGTGAGAAATCATCAATAAATGTAAGCACATACCTTGCTTTGTTGATGGAAGGATGAGGAAAGGGCCCCATGAGATCACTATGGATCAGATCTAGAGGAGAGGATGCTCTGTGAGTCTTGCCGATGTCAAAATTTTCTCTGGGATGTTTGCCAAGAACACATCCTTCACAAACTCCTTCGGAGAAACTGATATTTGGCAAGCCTTCCACCATCTCATTCTTGCTTAGCTGCTGCATATACCTATAATTTAAGTGACCGAACCTTTCGTGCCAAAGCCTACTACTATCATTAGCATGTGTAAGCAATATGGAGGATTCAGATTTAATAAATTCAGAAAATGTATACAGTCTGGCTCCATTGTTTACCTCACCAGTTGCAATTTTGGCACTACTATGTAGATCATATATGTTTACTGCATCTGGAGTGAATTCCACTCTCTTTCCGGTGTCGGAATGAGTGACCTGATAAACTAAAAGCAGGTTTACCGAAAGTTTTGGAACATGAAGCACATCTTCAAAGCTTCCATGTAAAAGTTCCACTCTACCTTTTCCGGTGACCTCAATAGGTGAGTCATATCCCATGAGGATGGGAGGTCCTTTGCATGCATCCAAAGAGGAATAGACTTCCTTTGCAGCAGCCATATGATGTGATGCACCAGAATCTATAATCCATGCATCAGGAGAAGAATTAATTGCAACTAAAGCATGAAAATTATTACCTCTCCCGTGTGGCGGATCCTCAGTTTTCTTCTTGGTGCCCTGAGGGATGTGATCCCCAAGGTTGTGCTTCTGAAGGATTTCTGCCATTTGGTCAATTTGTTTCTTCATGCAACAAGATTCTGGATGGAATCCTCTTTGACAGTAGGTGCATCTGTTTCCTTTCTTCCCTTTCTCATTTCTCAAGCCGGAGGAGTCATTGAAGGGCTTCGTGTACCCTTCCTTCTTTGAATGGGAATGCACTTTTCCCTTGTCTTTTTGCTGCTGATTTTTCTGACTTGAATCAGATCTGTGATGTTTATTGTGGCTGCTATCATGCACAGCAAGTGCATGTGCTTTTGGAGGTTTGGTTTTCCCCATGCCAATGAGTTTATCTTGCTCAAAAATAAGGGACTCCATAAATTCTTTGAGAGAAGGCATAGTGTAGGATTTACCTGTTGCGAGCCTTACTGAATGAAATGTAGACACAAAGAAGGAGTATTCCGGTCCGAGCTTTGACATAATAGAGAGAATTTGGCGACTCTCCTCCTTGGATTTGTCAATTCCACAACCCTTGAGTTGCAGCAATAGATCATTATATTTGGTGAAGAAGTCTTGAATTCTATCATAGTTCCGTGGATCCAATGATAGCAGCTCCACTTCGAGCATATGTCCTTTCATCTCATCTTGTTTCCCGTAGAGATCTTCAACCTTTTTCCAAATCTCATTGGGAGTATTGCAAGCAGATAGATGAAACTGCAACTCTGGAGAGATGCACATGCATATGGATCCGTGGGCCTCATCCATACGGTTGAGGTACTTGGATTTCTCTATGGCTGAAGTGGGTTCCACTTCTGTAGCCATGGTAATCCTGTACAACCCTTTTTGACGAAGGTATCGAGCCATTTGGTCCTTCCATTCGTGATAGTTGTACGGTGTTAGGATCGATGCTTTGGGAAACTCCATTTTTCTGTCAATCTTCGATCTCTGAGCTATAATACCTGCAAAATAAAGTACTGGTGCGCCTTTATCTAGCAACCTGTGGGCTCTGATACCATGTAAATGTGTTAGAAAACCTGCACAGATGAATCTAGCTAGTAAAGGTTGAACACACAGCTTTGCAGAGCAAAAACATTAAAAGAAAATTGAAAGAAGAAAAGAATGATTCATTAGAAAATATGTTACAATGCTCATTATATAGCATTACTGGGTGAAGATCCCAAGGTAATGAACTATAGTGGGTGAAGATCCCAAGGTAATGAACTATAGTGGTGATCAATGAGAAGACTCAACACCTACAACAAGTTCCGGAGATAACTAGTCAGTTGCGGAGTTAAAGAAGGAGCAAATCAAGGAGTAAGTCATGCAAAAGGAATCTTGCATGCAATCCCATGCTCTAACTAAGGGTCCGCATGTAGATGTGTAGTAGTTGCATGTAGTTGCATGCTTTAACTAAGAGTCCGCATGCAGTTGCATGTAGTTGCATGCTCTAACTGAGAGTCTGCATGTAGGTGTAGTAGTTCCAACAAGTGTGAATTTTTACTTCTTGCAATGTTATTTAGCTAAATACTCACGTGTTTTCTTCTTTTTACGGTGAGTAATTTTTACGTTTAATTGTCAACAAGTTTATTATTTATTATTTTATGATATTTAATTAGAAAAGTTCCAACCTTTTAAATAATTTTAGTGAATTTTTTTAATATTAGTTTTGGTACATCTTAACTTGGCTTGTGTGGGTGCTTACAGATTTGGACGTAAAACGAACACATATTCAAGAATTGAAAATGCCTATTCCTTAATAACTTGCTTCCCATTTGAAAATAAGTAGTTTCCCCAAACCAAGGGTGACATGGTGTGGAATTCTTAGGTATTTCTCTGCCGAGTCTTGCTCGGGGATAAAAAAGCGAAAGGAGGAATCATATTTTGTGTCTAATAGGTTGGGTATCCGGAATTCCGTACGGGTAGGATCAAGGTGTTGGGAGTTGGACTAGCCAACAGGTTATAATAAATAATAGGTATATGTTAAGTTGAAATGCAAATGCATTGCAAGGTTCTAGCTAAAGATAAAAATAATTTTTCAATGGAAGCTAGGTTTGGCGCCCTACCTACTAAAATAAAACTTACATGATAATTACTTTAACATGAATGGAAACTTAGAAACTATCATTAATATTAAGAAATAAACTATAGGTTTACATTATATTGATTGACAATGATTTATAAAAATATTTTCTTCGAGTTAAAATGAATGAATAGTAGTATATAATCATCTTAGGAAGTCAATTCAATACTCCATAATAGTTTTTATGATTCATAAAATAATGTGACCAATCACTATTTACCATTGAATTACACTAAATATTTATTTTCCTTCACCATTCGCCTAGTTTGTACATTAAACGAAGTTTACATAAAAATAAGGGAGAAAATGTTCATCAACAAATGACCATTATTTTTAGATTTTATACACTATTAAACACTCGAAATAGAGATAAGTGTAACTTGCAGACTTCTTGAATTTTATAATCATGCATAGGTTGAATTTATGACTTGGCAAGGAGACCAAACAAATAACCCTTAATATCCATATTATAATAAATCTTATACACTACCTTTCCTTCTTTCTAATTTTAATGGTTTCCTTCTCTAATTTTAATGGTTTCCTTCTCTAGTGTGAATCCCTGCGACTTCATTTTTCTCTTAAATCATCCCTCTATTTCCAAAGAGGATTTCCCGTAGACATACCCACTCATTCATGAGAAACAATAGTTTCTCCACTTACTTACTCATAATGACCTAGACTCATGCACTTGTAAAATGGAACGACACAAATCACCTACTTCGATTATCATTTGGAGAAGGTAAAAAATTTCACTAAGCCACTACTAAAATGCATTAAAAAACTCATAGATAATCCTAGATCATATCTTGAACAAAGTGATATCCAATAGACATACATCCAATCTCATGAGGGGTCGTCATGAGGTCAGTATGAAGATAAACTGAATGACCACCGCAGCCACGAAATTATTATGTTTCATATAATGTTACATCTATAAAGCATATATTACTATATATAGATAAGATAGTAATATGTATCCCTAAAATATAATTCAATAATTACAATACTATATGTTACATGGTCCTCTCACTAACATACACTGGACCTAGATGGATTGCTTGGCTCAAAAATTGATTCTAAATTTTCCACATTAGTGTTCATATGTATATATATGATGGTTTATCAGTCCCAGAAACTAAGAATCATTTTATTACATTGGGAATTTCAACACAATATCAAGTACAAAAATAATATCATCGATAGTTTGAGTTCGTGGAGATAAAAATTACTGATTTAAGGTGAAAACCCCAACAAAATTTCCTTACCTTGTATTATCTTGTTAACAAACAATCTTTGTCGACGTCAACAAAGTGGACAAACACAATTTTTTTTTTACATTTACAAACATATGGGAAAAGCTATTCATGTATTATTAGCATCATTAAATAACTTATATATTCAAATATGAGTAACTCATACAATTTTTTTAATATCAATTTTAGAAACAATTTTTCCCTTATCTCATATGGGTAAATTTTTCTTCAATTTTAGAATTCATAGCGAGTACATATCAATCCATACCATTAACAATCATACATAATAATAAGCACATAATATTTAATGAATATTTTAGAAATAGTTATATACAAAGGTCCGGTCACTCCTTTCTCCTAGTGTTGTTGGAGGCTACTCTTATTCACCTTATTCTAGACTAATGTATGAATGATCATATCCACAATCAACATACTTTCAACTTGGGCACTTGAATTAGTGGTCATTTTATTCTTCTTATTATTAAATTTCTTTTTGTTCTTCGAGTTTAACTCTGGATGCAACCTCCACACTTTTCCTCTATATTACCATACATGTTACTATGGTTATAGTGGTTTGTAGGACCATTTCATTGGTGTGCTATGTTGCTATATTTTTCTACTATACCTCTTTCTAGTTCTTCTTCCCAACCTTAGAAGTGTGCTCCTACTCCTACTTTGATCCATTTGATTTCTCTTTTTCATGCCTACATTCTCCTGATACTACACCTATACATAAGCTTTGTCCACTTTACTTAATTCTAGAATCGTTGTGTAGACTCCCTAGATAATTAAGGAGTACATTTGGCTTCTTTAGGAAGATACATAGCATTATGGCCATGTTTCTAAATTCCATGGTATACTCATCTACACTCTTCCCCTCCTACTGCAAATAGTTCCACTGGATCCACTAGTCTTCTACATACCCAATAGGTTAAATTTTTTATTTTAGTATGGTTTTAAAGTCATCATGCATAGTCGCAAGAGGATCTCCCTCCAACCTGATGGTCTCTTTGTGGCTTGGCCACCAAGTTTGGGCATAGCCCTCTAATTTTAGCCACAAAAATAAAATATTTTGTTCCTACTCTATACGATGAACATTGAAATAAACTTCTAATTTTTGTGACGAGTGATTTATCTTTAGAACATCAATATCACCTCAATAGAACTTGATATTTACCTTAGCTTCAATTTTCAACAAGGACTATGAAATTTTTATGACACTCAAATTAGGTTTTATTTTTTGGGTTCATTCTTTGCCTCTCTGTCTATTTATTCCCAATATCCTAATCTTGTTATTAATCAAATGTTTGTGTTAGAACCACCATCTTGTTTGAATATCGTGAGCTTATTGATCATGCCCACCATGAGATGATTCAGGTTATGGTTTATATATGCAACTTCTGCTTCTAACAACAAAATCTCTCTTTCGAAGGATTAGGAGGGTTATTCACAAATTTGTCGATCATGACTAGGGTTTTTATGAATTATGGCTTAGATGATCTAAATCTCATGCAAATATCCACAATATGGCCAAAGAAGCATATTTTGATATGTATATGATCTATAAATTATTGTGGATATTCCACGCGATAGTTCGTCACAATATATATGATAAAATTATACTTAAAAACCCAAAATCTACACTATGAAACTGTTTATTTCTCCTTAGATTTATAGATTTGCAAATTACAATTTATTGCATATGCATGCAAATTTCAATTATGTAGAAAATGGTGAATATAAAAAAAGGAAAAAAAAACCATGATTGACACAAGATATAACTTGGTAAATTCTTTTTGGAGAAAACCCAACTAGAAGGTGTGGTTTCTCTGCTCTCTTTCTCTAAATAGAAAATGGTTGTGAGTACAAAGAAGTAAGGTCTATGGTGAATGAGCTATGACACTGAAAAATACTCTTTGTTTTCTCTCTCCCTCTCCTTTCTTGGCCACTCTATGTGTTTATGAAATAAATATGCTTGAAAATAATGAAACGCCTTTCCTTTAGTAGCTAGGTTATAACACACCTAGATAGCCTAGTAATGGTTAGGTTTGACTCTTTGAAATCTTCACTAGAGTTACAAAATTGACTCTTCTAGAGTCATATTCACCATGATCATGTGCCTAGCCACTTTTCCATGAGTAATAGAAGTTACGCGGCATCCTGTCGGTGGTAAAAAATATGAAGGTCCAATTCCTAGTGGTATAATTTTTTCTTATAAACTCTCATTGATGGAATTATAATGTTGTTGGGAAGATGTTTGTACATACAATAGGGAAAAATGTATTTCTCTAAAGTGGGAAAGTTTTACCCCCAAAAAATCTCATTTAGTGCTCTTGGAACATTTTAAATATTGTCAAGCTAGTTACTGCTAGTAAAAATGGTCCTCATTCCTCCACTTTTTCCAATCTGAAAGCCTATGGATGACAAAAAAATACAATGATCCAATTTAAATCATGCAATATGAATTTTTCTAATTAATCTACCACATGCCCAAAAATCTATAACCCACCACATATGACACTTCTTCATACAATTTTTTTTTAGCTAATCAATTTAATTAAATGGGCAAAAAAATGGATCACTATTCTGCACATAAATATCAACCTTTGATTTGTATACACTATTAAGAATATTCTAAAATATTCCATCGAAGTTAAATCAGTGACATCCACCTAATAATTATTCATAATAAAATGAAAAATTTAAAATTTTTATTCCAAAATAGAAATGCCCATCAACATAAATATAGAAAACAATTACACATATTTAAATTAAATTACATTGAGAAATCTAATTATGGTTCACACTATACCAAATAATGATTATTAAAAATTAACACGGTCACATACTTAAATATAAGTTGAACATTTTGAAAAGATCAAATTCATTAAATTAAAAAAATTAAATGATAATGAAAAATAATATGAATAATAATTTGAGGTTAAAATATAAATAAATTAAGAAATAGACTTGTGGGAAAGTAATTTTATGCAATGAAAAATCATGTCTTTGAATAGTGTGGAAGTTAATGGCCACTTTAGGTTGAGAAAGAAATTTGAGAGTATAAGAATGGCTAAGGACCTTCGCAAGGACAACGCGGTATTCAAATTGAAAAGAAAGTCATTCCCACAGTAGGCCAAAGTCCCTGAAGGTCTGGTAGCTTTTTGATACTTGCAAATCTATGTGATAGTCTCTTGATACTACAAATCTATGTTGACAACTCGATATTTAGTCCTTCTTCTTTATCAACTGCCTCAATAGCTTCCCTGGTTATCTCCACTATGCCTATCATCATGATGGAATGATGATCCTTTACTATGTTTCCAGCTAACATAGTCTCTTCTTTAAATTTTCCTTTAACCTTTTGTTGGTTACCTTCACTTTGTAGTTGTTGGTTCCTTACTGCCTCCCTTACATCCTTACCCTCTTGTTACTTCTGAACTTCCATGTCACTCCCAAATAACTTCTGTTCAATTTTTTCGATCACAGCTCACACTCATTCATTCTATTTACTGTTCCTACAAACAAACTACCGGTTTGTAAATTAAAACACTCTTCCATCTCCATGTCTTTTAGAGACCCTCTACTACTATTAAGTACTACTATAACCACATCTTTTCAATTGCCATTTCCTCCTAACAACTTCTCCAGCAATTCAATTTCCTCCTTACATTTACCAAGTGTCTTATCATAATGCTCTTCATTTCCAACTTCATCTTTTACATGGTAACTATTGCCCAACAATTCAATCGGACTGCCTTCGATAGACAGTTTTGTCTCATTTATCTCCACAGAAACAATTTCCTGTTCAACACTTATAATCCCCATATTCACACAACAATTGTGAGTTTGAAAAATGTACGACTCAAAAACCTCAACTAATGTTTCACATATCGGCTTTTCAGACTAATCTTCATCTCCTTCTTCTGCAAGGAATTGTCCCTATTTTATAATAGTTCCAAATATCAATTCTTTAATAATTTCTTTTTTCTGCAACAATTCAATATTTTCCTCATTCAAGAGGCATTCTTCATCATACTCTACTCCAAAATATTTATCCTCTAAAAGGTACTCTTAATCCTTTCTCAATATATCAGTATGCTAATCCAAGTTCTCCTCTGAACTCTGATAATTTTTATCAAGTTTTGTGACAGCTTCATAAGGCTGCCAATCCTCTGCAAACCTTGCACTCACAAAACAATCATTATAATTAAAAACATAAGACCTTAGTGTCACTTCTTCCTTTGGCAACACTTTAGTATGTTGCTCTGAACTATCCCAATAGTTCAATGATCTCCATTCTTCGTCTTCACCTAGAATTTCACCCTGTTCTAGTTTATAAATGGAAATTTCCATTTTTGACTCTACTTCTCTAAGTTTTCCCATCAACCACCTTACTTGCCTCCGTTGTAGCCTTCTATATAGTTTATGCCACCTTACTAGCTTCTTGTTTAATACCCAACCTAATCCCTGGTTTTCCTGAAGTATCATCATTAATGCATCGAGTTGTTCTTTAATCTCTGCAATTTTCTTGTCAAATTCATCTTGACTCATTCTCTTTCCATTTTCCTTCGCATCCTTCTTCACTTTTCTTCTACTGTGGTCTTCTTCAGAAGCTCTACTATGACTATCAGTAGTCATTTTCTCCTCCATCACTATGAGTTCCTCGCTCACTCACTATGAGCTGCATTAAAGCCTCTACAACACAGGTCCTCTGTACTACCACTTACCTCAACAAGCCTTCCTCTGTACTTGGTCTTTTGGCAAACCCTTTGTTATTTATCTCTGCAACCTTTTTTGATCACTTCACTATGCTCCTTTAGGCTTCAACTCATCTACATCTTCTAAGAACACAATTGTCCTCTCATATTTCAATCACAATGAAATAATTGGTTCTGACCACTCCTTCTTTCACTTAGAATGTCTTATCAACTTCCTTCATTACTTATAAATTTTACCCACATCCTTTGTTGAATTTCCCTTATGATCTTCCTATGAGTTGCAATAATACCTCTGCAGTAACAAGTCTTCTTCTTGCTACATATGCCTCACTAAGATTCTCTCTTCTATGAGGTCAGTCTTTTAGCATCTCTTTGGCTCTTTCTTTTGGAACCAATTGAACACTCCTTACTCTAGGTTGCTACAAAATTCTCACCTTCTTATGTTGCTACCTATGTATCAATATAAAGAACTACACTCTCCAATCTTCAAATCAAATCAAAATAAAAGCACACCATATTACCTTTAGTAATTCTGCATGATCTTGTTCTACCATTCACCTATACTTTGAATGGAATGTCCTATGTTCCTTTGCATCTGCAATTCTCCCAATATTCTACTGTACTTTATCTCTGTGTGCTTAATGTTTTTCAAATTAGAATATGATCTCCTCTTGCCTGCTTTCATCACCATTTACCTGTATACACACCTCCAAAGCATAACTCTATTCTAAACTCTTTTCAAAGAAATTTCACAGAGAATTTCTTTGTGCTTTAATATCAAATGTTTCAGTCACAACTTGGCTTTGATATTAAATGACGTAGGAATACCTGCAATTACCCACAATATGCATATAAAACGCATAATCTCATCTTCCCCTAAATTTCAATCCCCTGCCTCGTAAAATCTTCATTATATTTGGGGTAAGGCCCCTTGTGTAAAATCCCATGCGGAACAATTTAATATTAAAACTAGTATGTTCCTTAATCAATACTTATTCATTGAGACTCTATACACCCTTTTCATTCAACTTTGTTAATACTTAAATCTCCGCACATATAACCAATCCCACACTTTAACCTTGGTTATATTTGAATTACCCCATAAAACCTTTAATCACTTTATTTCTATTATAATTCCTTTACAATAGAAATATTCCACAAACACATGTAAACCTTACCTTTTCGCAGTTCCTCACCTTTTGCACATTTACCAATGTTTTCCTTTATTACTATCATGGGATTCAGAGACTCTTAAGAACTTGACACCTAGAACTTCTGATCTGTGACATGCGATTGCATTTTCCACCATTGATTTCATCCACCAGATCAACGGCTGTCACAATCTTGCATCACACCAACCTGTGACTTCATCGCCTCTCGCATGCGATATGTGATAACAAAACCAGACTACAAATAACATAAAACCGCACCTATAACCTTCTAGGGTCGACTCTCCACAAGTCTTATCGCTCAATCCCCACCATCGATCCTACTTTTAATCTGACGATTGATGTCCTTTCTGATCAATAGAGCTTCTCAATGATTTTGCACTATAGATCAAAACCCATTTGATTAGACGGTCTGTAATTATATCGCATCAAAAACTTGCAAGATGTTTAATCACCTCATCGAGTCGATACGAGTTATAAGTGCATGAGCCTAATGCTCTTTAACAAAAATCGCCTGGAGTATTAAAAACAAAACCCCAATGGAAAGACTACCCAGTAACTTAAGACTTTAACAAGGAACTAGACAAACTAGACAACAAAAGACACAACCAAGAACATGAAAAATAAAACCATTTTTCTTGCATCCCCACTATTAAACTTTAGGCATATTCCAATATGATAAAACTAAATAGAGAAATTCCCAAGAAACTAGACTCCACACACCAGGACACGGAAGTCAAATGATATACTTGGAAAATCAGACACTTAGAGCAGTGAGGACGACAAAACAATGACCAATTTAAAGATCGGTCCAAAGGTAGTATTGTACAAGAATAATATAAAGTACATTAACTTCCAAAGGAACACAAAAACCTAGTGATAACGATATGACCATAAACCACCAATTCCTCATATGGGGCGGTGACTCCTTAGTCGACCACTGGGTGGGCACAAATCACAACAGCAGACTATAATTTATGAGCATGTATAGGGGATAAAACAAGCAAAAACCATTGCACTCTTTACCATCTTCCTAGGTCTTTTCATACTCTCACCACCTTGTGATTAAACGTTCATGTTTATAACAATAGTACATGGCTGAATGTGTTGATTCAGTTACCCCATTTCTTTGGAAATGCAGGACAAGTGTAGATAATGGCACACTTGTTATACAAACATTCATCCCCTCTAGAAGGCTTCCATTAATGCATTTAGAGCTTGCATCACCCAAAACCTTGGATGGATATACCAATTCCATAGTTTATAGGACACTGATAATAATTTAGACACGCGGGGAAATAATGCATACACGAAAAAATAAGCCTCCAAATAGTTCTATCAAACCCCTCCTCTTTATGAAGTCACATAGGTAATCATTGGGCCCTATCCCAATCCCCATGTATCGCACATGTATCAACTATGACTTATCAAGTGTCCTCCATTTGACCCCTTTCAATGGGAATATATTAGATCCAGTGTCTTCACCCCCATCAAAGGACACATTTGTAGAATATTGCTTATCCATATTCGTCAAAGAAATTATTATTTTCCTTTTCTCTATTGAATCGACCATAGGCCATATTCTATCCAAATTCAAACCTACTACAAAACACTCCCTATTGGCTAAATAGTCTTCCACTCTATTCCCAGATTTATAAGTATGTTGCACTATGATACACTCAAATTCACCAATTAATTTGCTAATGTTCACAACTACCGCTTCTAGTCTCCAACTATGTATAACACTAGAGGGAGATTTTCAATATAACAATCGTTGAATACCTTGTGTGACTAATAAATAGTCCCTATGAGTTTGAAGCAACCTAAATCCCTCTCTCTAGCTATTTGAAGTCCTTTCTCCACTGCCAAGAATTATGCAAGATTATCAGTAGAAAACACAAGTAATCGCATAAATTCATAACAGCGACTTATCATTTCTCAAAATTCCCTTGAATTTGAAGGTCACAAATTCCCTTTAGACTTTCCATAAAAATTATATTAATAAAATTTGTAGGAGGTGAATAAAGAGAACTACTCTTAGAAGAATAAATTCCATTTAATTTGTGAGGAGGAGACACCATTGTTTCATTCAAGTTTAAATTATGAAATATTACGGACTCATATTCATCAACTTCCCAATCCATCCAAGAGCAATATATAATTAAAAGACTCTCCCATAAGTTTGATAAAATTAATTCCAAATGTAAACCTAGGCTTCTCTCCTTCTTGCAAAAGATCTATCAACTCTAATTTTATTGCCATGATTCCTAAAGCATCGGTCACATCCTCTTTTCTTGACTATTAGTTGTTGTGGACACCAACAACCCCCCTCATTATGAAATGTTATTACTAATACTAAATAAGTGGGGACCCTTAGTAAAAAAATTTAAAAAATCAATTAGTGTTATATTTCTTTTGAGATGAAACTTACAACATCATGGACATAGGGAAAAACCTTTGGAGAATCTAGAAAACCTAAGTTTCATAATGAAGAAAGTAAATTCACTCCTTAAGAGAGATCGCATCGCACAAAGAATGATAGGATACCTTCTAAATAAGCCAAAATGATAAAAAACACGAGATTGCGATGCAAAACTCCATCGCATCACATGCTTTAAGAAGCACTCACATTAAAAAACCTTAAAATCACCGATATGCGATATCGCATATCGCACATCGCAAAAATCACATGAATTACACATAATGATTATAACGATTAAGCAATCCGCGATCTTGCGATCCTGCGATCTGCGATCTTGCAATCCTGCGATCTGCGATCTTGCGATCCTGCGATCTTCCGATCTTGCAATCCTGTGATCTTGTGATATTGTGACCAAGCAACCTTGTGATAGAACAACACGATGCAATTGCGGTAATGCGATACAGCGATCTACAATATCGCAAAGCAAAATCGCAAAACATCTCCATCGCAGTTGGTTCTAGCTCATTATTCGAGAAAACTTTTTTAGGCCAAGAACTGGTCATGCACTTTAATGCGAATTAATGAGTTGTTTCCAGTTGTTAATGAAGTATGGTGTTGTGTTTTTCAAAGAACTAGTTCATGTAAGGTAGCGTGTTTTGCATATCTTTGGCATTTAAAGTTTTCTTGTCGTTATTTTTATCATTACTTTCATCTCAATTGTAAACTACAGGAACAAAGGATGAAGCATTATACAAGGCAGTATGCAAGAAACTATGAGGAGGAAAGGCAGTACTCCAATGTCCATTTCGGAAGGCACACCTAATCCACTTAAGGAAGAGAAAGAGTCGCAGAACTCTTTTGAGGCATCCATCACAGATTTCTCATATCCAGCCACAGTTGAATGGGTACTGAATGATCCTTATACTAGAAATAGAAAGTTTAATGCTCAGGGTCAAGAGCTCACGGAATCACTATTTTTACAAATTTTCAACTTTATACCCAATAAGAGAAAAAGGTGCAAGAGGCGAAAAATGCATCAAGGAAGCCCGGATCAAGAAAACTTGCTCGAAAAGGAAGGCTTCTAATTACTCAGTCACCTGCAAGCCCTGAAAATTGCAAGGAAGCAGTGCTAGAAACAAACTTGAAACAGAAAGCTAAAGCAAAAGCAATCCTAGGGTTAACCAAGTTAAAATGGGATTATTACCAGGCATACATGGTAAAGCCACATAGTCATTGGATGAATCTCAAGTATATCATCAATTTTGCTGAGAAGATAGTGCCAACTCTTGCCGATTCTGTTTGCTTAACTCAACCAAAGATGGAAGACAGTCAGCCGACTCTACTCAGGCAAATACTTAATGCTTGCGACGTTAAGGAGAAAATTTAGAAATAGTTAGATATTAGATTTAATTTTAGAAATAGTTTTAGTTAGAAAAAGGACGGTCATTTAAACCGAATCCTGAATTTCTGTAAACAAGTTATTTAGTTAGTTGTATTTAAACCCTTCTCATGCTTTTAGAGAAGGGTCCAAAAATTTATCAAAAACATGTCCTCAGAACATGCACTTTTGCACCCTCAGAGGAGGTTTTGATGAATGAATGGTACAGGGTTTATTTGATATTTGCATTTGATATCTGCTACTGATGTTGCACTTCTGTACTCTTAGTGGATGTTAAATAAAGGACAGATAAATCAATTGTTGCTTGAAGCTCATGAGTAGGACTAGTTATAAATGGTACTTTTATCTCTTAACCATTTCTTCTTATGCGTTAAAGTGATATTCAGTTTTCAGGTGTTTATATATTGCAGCGTGGATGCCTGAGTTATCATTTGGCACTTTTGTACGGTGATAGCTATTTATTTATGCTTAGTCTATGAACAGCTCATTTATGCGATAAGTTTTTCACAACTGTTTCGTCTAAATTCTTATACGAAGTAGTTCATCTTTATTGAATCCTTTTCTTATAATAGCTTAATGATCTTTATTACCAGTTATTGTTTGAAATCTTTTTAGATCGCATAGAAGAAAGATCACACCACGGGTTAGCATAAATTTTGATGTTTTTCTATTTATTAGAATACAACAGCATAGCATTAGATTAGGATTAGAACAGAAGTATTCCATTTAGAATAGAAATACCCATCTTTCTCACACACACACACTGAATTGGGAAACTGGTCCCATATCCCCAGTCGGACCCGCTATACCAAACGGATAAGGAGCTTCCAACCAAGGTTTCGACCGGGCGGGTATCCCCCTTGTTGTACACCCGATTTTCGGGGCCTTCAACATTAGTGCATTTCACTCTGCAACATCACTTACATACTTATTTCAAAAATTATTTCAGAGTGCATCAAAGGAACCCAATCACTTCACATATCGAGGGAATAATCAATCCTTAAATCTCCACACATATAACCAATCCCACACTTTAACCTTCGCTATATTTGAATTACCCCATAAAACCTCTAATCATTTTGAATGAATGACCGGAGAATCCACAGTTTTATCATTTTTGAACCGATGTTTCGAATCCCAAGTGGGATCCATCTTCAGGATGAGAGAATGATTCCTCTAATCACTTTATTTCTATAATAATTCCTTTATAGTAGATATATTCCACAAACATACGTAAACCTTACCTTTTCGCATTTCCTCACCTTTTGCACATTTACCAATGCTTTCCTTTATCGCTATCACGGGATTCAAAGACTCTTAAGAAATTGGCACCTAGAACTTCTAATCTGTGACATGCGATTGCATTTTCCATCATTGATTTCATCCACCAGATCAACGGCTATCACAATCTCTCATCACACCAACTTGTGACCTCATCGCCTCTCGCATGCGATATGTAATAACAAAACCAGACTACAAATAACATTAAACCGCACCTATAACCTTCTCGGGTCCCCTCTCCACAAGTCTTATCGGTCAATCCCCACTGTCGATCTTGCTTTTAATCCGACGGTTGATGTCCTTTCTGATCAATAGAGCTTCTCGGTGATCCTGCACTATAGATCAAAACCCATTTGATCCGACAGTCTGTAATGGTATCGCATCAAAAACTTGCAAGACGTTTAATCTCCTCATGGAGCCGATACGAGTTATAAGTCCAATCATCTTTATGATCGTTACGAATTATAAGTCCGATCATCTTTATCATCCCATCATCTTTATGATCGGTGTCCATTAGATGACAGAAGCCAACAAATCCTGCGGTCTGTGGCCCTCCAACTAGTAAGAGGGTTACCAAGCTTTCAACCCCCGTAGTTGCCTATGACGTAAGCTCTTAGATTTAAGATTGAAGGTTAATAACAATTATTAGGCTTCAACCACGATTAAGGCACCTGTACACTCTCTACCCCTACTACAGTTACTAATCACCTTCGATCTACCAGATCTATGACAGTCCAGATCAATTCCTGCCTTTCTCCTTCCTCAAATACATAGATTGAACCTCCATCGTTCATTCCTTGGTTCCATTCTATGTGACTTACTCCTGGCCATTTATCACGAACAACTCTCATTCTTTCATCATATAGATCCAACTACTCCTGTGCATCAACTCTTCACTTCTTCGCTCTTCTCTTCACCTGGGTTTTTACGCCAGCTCTTCAATGTTCTCCTATTGTTTTGGCTTTCTTCAGAGTTCTGGTCCTTTTGTTGTTCTACTGTGCAACTCTCACGTGTTTCTTTAATCATTGTCCCTCCAGAGCATTACTTTGATAATTCAATCGAATACAGTGATCCTACGATCCTTCATCCTCGTTCTTCTTGTATTCTGCATGAACTCCACATGAAAACATATATGATGCAAAACCTCTAATTCACACAGATTAAAATTAAATTACTCCATACACAAACATACACTCAGAATTGAGTTGTTTGCATCAATAAACAAGTATTTACACAGTTTCTTCTCTCAAGCCTGATTTCCAATATTAGTGGCCTTTGTTTGACAATATTCTTGTAGGCTTACAATTCAAACCTCTAACTACTAACTTGACTTGCCCAACTAACTAACCAACCCCTGACTATGCCCTTTAGGCTTACATTTATACAAATGGGATACTACAAACGATTCTTGGTTTAGATCCATAATCTTCTCAACAAAATCCTAAAATCTCTTCCTTATATCTAAGGATCCTCTCTAATCCACAAAATCATGAATTAGCTCCTAATATAAGATTTACAATTAATTCTCAAATCTCTCAACTATCTTGATTCTCTCATGTTCTCCTACATTCGAGAATATTTACTAATATGCCTCACTATACTCAATTAAATCCCTATTCTAGATGTTCTCATTAAAATCAGTCAAAACATTAATAGTTACATTAATTCAAAACATAGGGAAACAACTTCTTTGAAAACACAAGAACCCCTATGTCTACTAAGATGCAATGATATTATTGATTTGAATGCTCTTGCATCAACTTACAACATATGCAGTAATTTTAGGCTCTTCAATCAAAGGCTCCTACTTTAACCTACATTTGCAATCACAATCATTGTAGGTAAGCCTTTCTAAATTTGAATTCCTCTAGTCACTCCAATGGCATAATGTTACTTTCACTTTTTCTTTCCCCTTTTTTCTTTATGTGGATTCTTATTTAGTTCATTCAGAGAGGTGGGAGGGATGAATCTAGACATATTTGATTTGATTTGATATTTTATTATCATCTTTTTCCTCCTTTTGATCATTATTTTTACCCTTTCAATCCTTATCCTATCACTCTAGATATCCTACACACGTCAACGCTCTCTATCAAAAGTTTAAGAGAATTCAACAAATTTTATTTGGTTAGTGGTCTCATTGTAACATTGTTTTCTAGTGTCCTAAGAGCAATGGGTGGCTAATTTGAACCACTCTTAAGTTTTTACATTTGGTATATGCAATATCTTACAGTTTGCAATGCTTGTCTAATGATCTCAAGCGATGATCAAATTAAGATAAAATAGGTGCCTCTGAATGTGTGAGGTTTATTAAGAAATTTAATTGCTTAAATTATGCTACATTTCATTTTTCAATCTAGGTTCATAAACTTAAAAATACTATCTTGTGTATATAATTAGTACATACACACTTCTGAAAATAAAAAATAAATTCTATGATATGATGCTTCTTAGATGTGTACTAACCATAAAATTCAATCAAACTATAAATTAAAAGACCACAAATCCGATTGTTTGGACCTTTGGGTGTATGCTAACAAGGGCACTTTACTGATATTGACCATAATCTTTCCTTTGGAAGAATGGGAAAGTAAAGGTCAACAATTCATGATGCCTTGAAAAGTGCTCATATTCTTCAACCTCAATGTCTAACTTCTTTAGGAAAATTCCACGATTTGAAATCAAAAGATAAATTTCAATTAGGCATATAGTAAATGCCACAAGGGTGTGGACCACTATGTTTATGTTAATAAAGAGACTTAAATGACTTTGACCATAGTCCTTAGCATTGTGATTCACAATTCATTATGAAACACCTTGATTCTCTTACCTCAACCCCTCACCGTTATAGGGACACCACACTTTGCAGTGAAACACATATTCAAGAATTGAAGATGACTATTCCTTATGAACTTGCTTCCCATTTGAAAATAAGTAGTTTCCCCAAACCAAAGATGACATGGTTTGGAATTGATAGGTATTTCTCTGTCGAGTCTTGCTCGAGGATATAAAAGCGGGAGGAGGAATCAGATTTTGTGTCTAATAGGTTGGGTATTCAAAATTCCACGGGGGAAGGATCAAGGTGTTGGGGGTTGGACTAGCCAATAGGTCATGAAAAATAATAGGTATATGTTAGATTGAAATACAAATTCATTGCAAGGTTCTAGCTAAAGATAAAAATGATTTTTCAATGGAAGCTAGGTTTGGCGCCCTACCTACTAATCTACATTGAAAATAAAAATTACACTATAATTACTTTAACATGAATTGAAACTTAGAAAATATCATTAATATTAAGAAATAAACTATACGTTTACATTATATTGATCAACAATGATCCATAAAATATTTTCATCAAGTTAAAATGAATAGTAGTATAAAATCTTCATAAGAAGTCAATTCAATACTCCATAATAGTTTGTATGATTCATAAAATAATGTGACCAATCACCGTTTACCATTGAATTACACTAAATATTTATTTTCCTTCATCATCCCCCTAGTTTATACATTAAATGAAGTTTACATAAAGATAAGGGAGAAAATGTTCAGCAACAAATAACCATTATTTTTAGATTTTATAAACTATTAAACACTCGAAACAGAGATAAATATTACTTGCAGAAATTTTGTCTTTGATAAACATGCATAGATTCAATTTATGATTTGGTAAGAAGACCAAACAAATAACACTTAAAACCCATATTGTAGTAAATGTTATACACCACCTTTCCTTCTTTCTAATTTTAATGGTTTCTTTCTCTAACGTAAATCCTTGTGACTTCATTTTTCTCTCAAAGCATCCCGATATTTCCAAAGAAGATTTCCCATCGACATACCCACTAATTCATGACAAACAATAGTTTATCCACTTACTTACACATAATGACATAGACTCATGCACTTGTAAAATGGAACGACACAAATCACCTATTTCAATTATCATTTCGAGAAGCCAAAAATTTTCACTAAGCCACTACTAAAATGCATTAGACAACTCATCTCATAGATAATCCTAGACCATATCTTGACCAAAGTGATGTCCAATAGACATCCATCCAATCTCGTGAGGGGTCGTCATGATGTCAGTGTGAAGATAAATCGAACGACCACCACAACCAGGAAATTATTATGTTTCATATAATTTTACATCGATAAAACATATATTACTATATAGTAATATATGTCCTAAAATATAATTCAATAATTACAATACTATATGTTACATGGTCCTCTCACTAACATAGGCTGGACCTAGATGAATTGCTTGGCTCAAAAATTGATTCTAAATTTTCCACGTTAGTGTTCATATGTATATATATGATGTTTTATCAGTCCCAAGAAACTGAAGAGTCATTTTATTACATTGTGAATTTCAACACAATATCAAGTACAAAAATAAGATCATTGATACTTTGTAGTTCGTGGAGATAAAAATCACTGATTGAAGGTGAAACCCCCAACAAGGTTTCCTTACCTCGTATTATCTTGTTAACAGACAATCTTTGTCAACGTCAACAAAGTGAAAGACACAATTTTTTTCTTTTAATTTACAAACATATGGGAAAAGTTAGTCACGTATTATTAGCATCAATAAGTAACTTATATACTCAAATATTAGTAACTCATGCAAGTTTTTTAATTTCCATTTTAGAAACAATTTTTCCCCAACCAAAAAACATAGGGGTAAATTTTTCTTTAATTTTGGAATCCATAGCGACTACATATCAATTGATAAAATTAACAATCATACATAATAACAAGAATATAGTATTTAATGAATATTTTAGAAACAATTAGATGCAAAGGTCCAGTTATTCCTTTCCTTTGGTGTTGTTGGAGGCTACTCTTATTCACCTTATTCTAGACTAATGTATGAATGATCATATTCACATTGAAGCTACATTCAAGTTGGCCACATGAATTAGTGGTCATTTTATTCTTCTTCTTATTAACTTTCTTTTTGTTCTTTGAGTTTAGCTCTCGATGCAACCTCCATTACTTTTCCTCTGTATTACCATCAATGTTACAATGGTTATAGTGGTTTCTAGGACCACTTCATTGGTGTGCTATGTTGCTATCTTTTTCTACTGTCACTCTTTCCAATTCTTCTTCCCATCCTTAGAAATGTCCTCATACTCTTGCATCGATTCATTTTATTTCTCTTTTTCATGCCTACATTCTCGTGATACTACATCTATACATAAGCTTTGTCCACTTTGCTTAATTGTAGAATCGTTGTGTAGACTCCCTAGATAATTAAGGAGTACATTTGGCTCATTTGGGGATATGCATAACATTATGGCCATGTTTCTAAATTCTATGGTATACTCATGTACACTCTTCCCCTCCTACTGGAAATAGTTCCACTCGATCCGCTAGTCTTCTATATACCCAACATGTTAAAATTTTTATTTTAGTATGGTTTTAAAGTCGTCTCACATAGTAACAAGAGGACATCCCTCCAACTTAATGGTCTCTATGTGGCTTTTCCACCAGGTTTGGGCGTAGCCCTCTAATTTTAGGCACACAAATAAAATCTTTTGTTCTTACTCTATACAATGAGCACTGAAATAAAATTCTAATTTTTGTGACGAGTGATTTAGCTTCAAAAGTGTCAATATAACCACGATAGAACTTCATATTTACCTTAGCTTCAATTTTGAACAAGGACTATGAAATTTTCATGACACTCAAATTAGGTTTTATTTTTTGGGTTCATTCTTTGGCTCTCTCTCTATTTATTCCCAATATCTTAATGTCGCTATTAATCAAACATTTGTGTTAGAACCACCATATTCTTTTAATATCCCGAGCTTATTGATCATGGCCACCATGAGAAGATTCAGGTTACGGTTTATATATGCAACTTGTGTTTCTAGCAACAAAAATCTCCCTTTTGTAGGATTAGGAGGGTTATTCACAAATTTGTCGGCCATGACTAGGGTTTTTATGACTTATGGCTTAGATGATCTAAATCTCCTGCAAATATCCACAATATGACCAAAAAAACATATTTTGATATGTATATGATCTATAAATTATTGTGGATATTCCACTGGATTGTCTGTCACAATATATATGATAAAATTTTACTTAAAAATTCAAAATCTACAGTATGAAACTGTTTATTTCTCCTTAATTTCTAGACTTGTAAATTACAATTTATTGCACATGCATGCAAATTACAATTATGCAAAAAATGGTGAGTATCAAAAAAAAAAAAAACATCATTGACACAAGATATATCTTGGGGAAATCCTTTTGGGAGAAACCCAACTAAAAGGTGTGGTTTCTCTGCTCTCTTTCTCTAAATAGAAAATGGGTGTGAGTACAAAGATGTAAGTTCTATGGTAAATGGGCTATCACATTGCAAAAATACTCTTTATTTTCTCTCTACCGATCCTTTCTTGGCCACTATACATGTTTATGAAATAAATATGCTTGAAAAGAATGAAACCCCTCTCCTCTAGTGGCCAGGTTAGAACACGCCTTCATAGCCTTGTAGTGTTTAGGTTTGACTCTTTCATCTCTTAACTAGAGTTACAAGATTGACTCTTCTAGAGTCATCTGGATCGTGATCATGTGCCTAGCCACTTTTCCATGAGTAATACGAGCCACCTGGCGTAATTTTTTCTTACAGACTCCCATTGATGGAATTATAATGTTGTTGGAAAGGTGTGTGTACATACAATAAGGAAAAACGTATTTCTCTAAAGTGGAAAAGTTTTATCCCCAAAAAATCTCATTTAGTGCTCCTGGAACATTTTAAATATTGTCAAGCTAGTTACTGCTAGTAAAAATGGTCCTCCTTCCTCCACTTTTTCCAATCTCAAATCCTATGGATGACAAAAAATACAACGATCCAATTTGAATCATGGAATAGGATTGTTTTTTAATTAATCTACCACATGCTCAAAAATCTATAACCCACTACATATGACACTTCTTCATATGACTTTTTTTTAATTAATCAATTTAATTAAATAGGCAAAAAATTTGATCACTACTTTACACATAAATTTGATTTATATACACTATTAAGAATATTCTAAAATATTCCATGGAATTTAAGTCCATGCCATCCACCTAATAATTACTAATAATAAAATAAAAATTTTAGAAATTTTATTCCAAAATAAAAATGCCCATCAACATAAATATACCAAACAATTACACATCCTTAAATTAAATTACATTGTGAAATGTCATTATGATTCGCACTAAACCAAATAATGATTATTAAAAATGAACACGGTGACGTACCTAAATCTAAGCTGGACATTTTGAAAAGATCAAATTCATTAAATTAAAAAAGTAAATAATAACGAAAAATATTATTAACAATAATTTGAGGTTAAAAAATAAATAAATTAAGAAATAGACTCGTGGGAAAGTAGTGTCATGCAACGAAAAATCGTGTATTTGAATAGTGTGGAAGTTAATGGCCACTTTAGTTTGAGAAAGCAATTTGAGAGTATGAGTAAGGACCTTCGCGAGGACAACTCGGTATTCAGATTGAAAAGGTCATTCCCACGGCAGGCCGACGTCCCCGAAAGTCTGGTAGCTTTTTGATACCTGCAAATCTATGTGATAGCTTTTTGATACTGCAAATCTATGTCGACAACTCGATATTCAGTTTGAAAACAAAGATATTCGGAAGGCGCGCAGAAGACCCCTCTGGTAGCTTTTCGATACATGCAAATCTCTATTGACTACTATGCAATCGAATGACAGGTCTTCTTTGACAGGCTAATTTTTTATTTTCGAGGTATATGCTTCACATGGATAACTCTATTTTGTAATGTTTGGAATAAACTTTTAATATCGTGCAAGGAAAAATCGCATATTTGGGATAGTACGCAAGTTAATGGCAGCTGAACTTTGGCAAAGCAATTTGAGAGTATAAGAATGAGCACGGAGCTTCCCATGGACAAATCGATATTCAGTTTGAAAAGAAAGTTGTTCCCACGGCAGGTGGAGGTCCCTAAAGTCCGGTAGCTTTTTGATACTTGCAAAACCATGTGGTATCCTTTTGATACTTGCAAATCTAGGTAGGCAACTCGATATTCAGTGTGAAAATAAAGTTATTCGTAAGTCACGCAGAAGACGCCTCTAGTAGCTTTCTGATACCTGCAAATCTATGTTGACTACTATGCAATCTATTGACAGGTCTTCTTTGACAGGCTAATTGTTTAGGTATATGCTTCACATGGATAACTCTATGTTATACTGTTTGCAATAAACTTCTAGGAAGGCCGGCCGAAGAGCCCTGAAATCTGCTAATTCTTTTGTTTCTGGTAATGCAAGCAAATCAAAACGCGGGGGAATCACCTCTAATACAAAATAGTATTTCTGACGAGAGATAACTGTCGTCAGCGGCTGGTCGGTCAAGTCGTGGAATATGACGAGGGTCGTCCTAGAAAGAACGAAGGCCACTTTACTTCAATATATAAGGTTAAGGAGGCAACAATTGTTCGTTGAGGTGTACCATCCATTTTTCCCTCTTTGTGTTATTTTTCACTTTGTTCTGAATTTGTAACGGATATTTTCTTCATTTATCTCTCTGCTCTCATTCTGTGGATTTTCCGCACTTTGTTCTGAATTTGTAACGGATATTTTCTTCATTTATCTCTCTGCTCTCATTCTGTGGATTTTCTTCCGTAAATTGTTTGTTACCATCAGCAAATTATACTAGAGATTTTAGAGTGTTGCAAGATGTGCGGAAAATGGTTATTCAAGCGCGGAGGCACATTAGAAGTGCAGAATGTACGGCCGAAGCAATCGAAGTCCAGAGTGAATCCAGTTGGACATGGGCTGGTTCCAACGGTTTCTGGCTCTCGTTCGGTGGCTTCGGCGGCAATAACATCTAATAAGAAAGAAGCGAAGGGTACTTCGCAGGAAGATATTAATGTTGGGGATTTTTTTGGTAAAATCCCAAAAACAAACAATTCAAGCACACAGAGACAATGCTCTGTTTCCTTTACACCAGGATCTTTTGCACAGAGGAGCCTTAAAAAAATTACAGAGCAAAGTATTTCACCACCATAAAGATTTCCATTCATTAAACAAAAATACTAATACATATTCATCCTCTTTTACTCAGAGGGATTCACCAAAACATTTTCACAAAAGTTACTCTGCCTCCTATGAAATTTTACACCACTGTGTGTAAATATTTAATTTACATTCACTGCTGTGTGAAAACAAAATTATAGAGTTTTACTCATTTACCTTTTCACCTGTGTGAAACAACTCATGGATTTGAAACAAAACAACCCACTGGTTTTCTTCATTCACTTCTCCTTCTCCTGCACTGCTGTGCATTCTTTTTCTTTTTACATCACAAAGACAAATTCACGCTGCTGCGTTTCATACATCTCAAACATTGCATTACAATTCTTGGTTTTCATTGGCTGCTGCGGAGCCCTGTTTTTCTTCACCCCGTGTGCAAAAATCCCCGTGTGTAATAATAAATTACATTGGAGTCAACGCTCCTATTAAAAACATATACCAAAAAGAAATAATAAAAAAAAACTTACATTATGGTTTTGGCCCATACTCCGTATTAACTTCGCCATATGAAAACATTAAAGAAATTACTTAAGTTAATGACACCTTCATTAAAAACATTAAATAAAACGTGCCGTAAAGGTAAAAATAAAGTTCGGGCAGGTTGTTGTTGTTGATAATGATTGTCCGTTGACCTCATCGGACGCAATTCGCTCACCAACCTCAGACAAAACAAACGACCTTTAGCTTCTGGGGAAAGTGGTTTTGGGTTCGTACACTGGAGGCGTGGCAGCTGGTTGGGGTGTTCGGAGGCCCTCTGACAAAAACACCTTTTTACCACAAGCGTTGCGAAATGCCTCCACGTGGTTTGTGGTTTTGCTGGGTGGTTTTGAGGTGCATTAAATATTTGCCCGCGCGCGGTTGAAATTACAAATTCAACATGTAACACAGCATCAATGAATTGTAGATGTCAATGTTGCTAATTTGATTTTCATTTAGGCAGTATCTTTGCGATTCTTGCGCTGTAACATCGTCCTAGACATTTCAGAAGAATTTGGATGATATTGTTGTGTAGGACAGATCCATCATATTTTTTCTATAGCGTTCATCTATAATTCTAATAGAAGGATTTCGGAGGATATTGTTGTACATGATAGATCCGTCATACATTTTATATACTGTTCGTCTAAAATTCTAATAGTGATTAAGACATCATGCAATGAATGCGGACAAACCAATAAAGGCTTAAAGATCAAACTAGTAATGAATTCTATTTCATAAGCATTCGAGCATTTTTCTATAGCGCGTAGCATTTTAAATGTTCACGAAATCCGTTTGTCTTAAATGAACGGCACAGTTTTAAGAATATTGTTTTCTACCTATGTATTATAAGTGTTAATTGTTTGTATTATTAACCTAAGAAAAATTGTTATTGGTCCATTTTATCCTACTGCTCGACATCTTCAATAATGCATTTGCAGTTGCATTTCTAACAAAAATTTAACTGTGCACATTGGAAGATTTCTTTAGAAAAAAAATATATTCCCAATCAGGATGTGGCAAAAATATATTTGTGAAGTTTTAAAACAGTGATCCATTTCTGTGAAATATACAGAAGAAACCAAAATATTGAGATGCACAATGGAAGAAGAAACAAAACTCACTTTCTAGATGAAGCTTCTCGGCAGAAAGCCTGCGAAAAAAATACAGAGTGTCAGCATCTTCAGTTCGTGGATTCATAATATATAGAGAAAAAATGGTACACAACCATATGATTATCGGTAGATGCAGTCGTCAAAATAAAACTGCAAATCTCTGAGTGAGTTTTATAAGATGAATAAATAAATAAAAGACTGACATTATTAATTTTTTTATGAAAGTTGGGAAAAATTAAATAAAATTATATATACAGTAGATTCATGTGCATGTGTAGGAAGAATTTACCCCGTCTAAAGAGAGACTCTTTTCGAAAAACTCTTAGATTCAGAAGTGTGGGCAGATGAGTCAGAATATTGGATCCTTTCCAGGGGACACATGAGTCAAAGCTAATTAATATATGTAAACAATATATTTTCACTGGCAGTTGAAGCTCCTTGCGAGACACCCACTATTGGACAACCATGAATCTAGGAAAGACCTATTATAATTTTTAAACCATATTTATGGACACCTAAAACATTATTGCAGGCTGAAAATGATGGATCACATATTGGTGTGCATCTCAAAATCCCTCTCACAACCAAACCTCACAGCCCCCTATCCCAATAGCAGGCTCTGAACAGTTTAGTAGACCATGTGAAAATGATGGATCACATATTGGTGTGCATCTCAGAATCCCTCTCACACCCAAACCTCACAGCCCCCTATCCCAGTAGCGGGCTATGAACAGCTTAGTAGACCATGTGATAGATCATATTTATGGATTTATTTTTGTAACTGATTATATATATGGCCAGATTTAGTTCTATTAGTTTTGTTAGTTCCAATCGTTTGATCTTCCCTATAAAAAAAAATTAATATAATTTATGATAATTTCTCTTATAATCTCTTATTTTTGAAGTTAATAAAATTCACTGCACATAAAATATATTAAAACTATTACATAAAAAAGGTTAGAAATTATTTTGTTAAAATTAACTGCTAGTAATTTTCATACATTTAGCTAGAATCTTTATTACCAGCCATTATTTACACCCACATAAATGCAAACTTTATTATGACCCATTATTTACACTCAAATAAATGCAAGCACTATGTAATAAGCCTCTATATCTTTGACAAATATATCACATTTCCAATTTTCACAGTCCACTCACCTGAAGTCTGCATATATAAAGATTTTTTCCTGGAATATTACTTCGAATATGCAGGAGACCCTGCACAAAAGATATTATATCTGAATCAAAAAATGCTTCGAAAATTTCACATGCTTTAAGGTATAAAATTTAGCATTACTAAAATATGGTTGTATTTTGCTCACCACATGACAAGGGTAAAACCAATTCTTTTTGGTGTCATTTAAAAACTGATACTGCAAAACTGAACAATATATAACAAAATGGTTTACACGAACATATAACAAATTTCAAAATAAAACACTCTTCAACAAACTAACTTAGATTCAATAAATATATCATCCCATGGTGAACAACAAGACTATTTTGACTTTTTTTAACAAGACTGGTTGGAAAATCATACCATGTTACTCTTGAGCTTTCATGGTCCTTACGATGTTAGCACAGTAATAAACTGTCCACTATCTATGGTCTATAGACAGTGGCCATACTTGACAGCATATTTGTGACAAGGTAACTTTCTCTTAGGATAGAGGATTTAGGAATGGTCCGTTAGAGCTCTGGAACTCATCAACTCTATTCTATATTACTAGAATATTTGTTTGATTATTACATGACTAACAATATGAACATTTGCAGAACAAACATAGCCACACTTTCTATTGTGTAATTTACCAATTCAAGAAACATCTAATATTAAATTCCAGCACTTGAAAAAAATTGAACATGTACTAAGTGTAAACCTTATACATTCTGGAATTATGGTAACTTTCTGCTTCCTATTGATACTATACATGTGAAGTATGCCAGCAACAGAAATCAAAAGAATTAGAAGTACAGGAATTAAAAGATTGCAGAGTGTCGTACCTCCCAGATTGCTAGTGGCTGCTCAGCGACTGTGGCAGTTGATGGCAACTGAATATTACCTGCAGCACTGTCACCTTCACCAAGTACTCGTTCAACTCGTGAACCAAGCGAGCTTGGTCCAACAGCTCCTATGTTAGCGAGAACATCTTGTCTCCTTCCAATTTTACATTGCCCTATTTGTGATCCTGTTGCAGCTCCTTCACGGCCCATCACAGGATCTTGTTGGCCCAGGCCACCAACTACATGTTTACCAGTAAAACCTGTGTTTACAGAAGATCCTAATAGCCCAGCACCAAATGTGTCTTGTGCCAGATTTGGATTTATCTGTCGAACTCCCACCAAGCTACCAGGGGTAGGATTTATCTGTCCAGTATCTACAGTCTGAGCGGTAGATACTGCAGCTGTACCCATTCCGCTTCTAGCTGAGCCTGGTGTCTGATGCCCAGCTGTACCCATTGAGCTAGTTCTAACTTTTGCTCTTTTGCCTCGAGTGGACTTACCAGAAGATGTGGAAACATTTTCCCTTTTATCACCACTGGATTGACGGGAAGGGGAAGAAAATGTACCAGAAAGAGATTGTGCAGCCCCATGTGAAAGTGAAGCAGGAGTCGTACTTGTAAAGACAGGGGCTGATGCCATCGACATACTGGTAATAACCTCCT
Source organism: Pinus taeda (assembly GCA_000404065.3). NCBI lineage: Eukaryota > Viridiplantae > Streptophyta > Pinopsida > Pinales > Pinaceae > Pinus > Pinus taeda. The sequence goes on from APFE031702768.1 coordinate 55,368, forward strand.
GCCCAGTCTATAATCCAAAAAACGTATATTCAAAGATCCCTTAAATGTATTCCATATTAGTCAATAGCATCTTAAATTGAACATTAAACGATAACCAAATAATCAGGCAAACAGGAACGATGCAAGAGAAGATCTAGTTGTCGTACCATATCTATAGATTCGACCGGAGTTACTGCATTTGACGTCGGCTGATGTTCGGCCATGATTTCACCACCTAAAATATACGAGACATGAGTATCTCTCCATCATGATTGATTGAGAAAAAGGTTCGTTATAGTTGCACACCATCGTGGGCTATCTATAAATTAATTGGCTTATGATATTTTAATAAAACTTATTTATAAATTTACAGTTTTTTATTTACAAATTAAGAATGGTGAGTGTTTTGTATTTATTATAAATTGGTTCTTACTAACATTTATTAATGGTTTAATCATATAACTATGCTAATAAATATTTTACACAATAAATATTCACATGATTTTTTCTTGTTTTTAAGGGTTGGCTAATTAGAAAGCTTGGCTATCTAGGGTTTGTAACCCTCCAAAAGAATTTTGAGGCATCAAATAATATTTTTTGGGTAAAAGTTCTACATCCACTAACATTATTCTACACATACATACTTTTCCAATTACATGAGAATCACCTGAATTAGCTTGAGTGTGAAAATTTTATTCTACCCAAATCGTGATCTTCCTTTTTTTACCACTATGATTTGAGATGATGAGAAGTCAAGCTGCATTTTTCATAGAAATGGTACTATTCTTCCAAGCAGGGAGATGAGTTCTAAGGGGATCTTGAATCTCATTCACTTAGATGTATGTCAATTGATTTCAATGTCATCCATATAAGGATCATAATACTATACCACTTCATGATAAATATTCGAAGAAAAATACACCTTCTTCATGAAGGCCAAAATGAGGTCTTCAGTCGATTCTAGGAGTTCAAGGCTTAGGTGGAAAAGTAGACAAGAAACAAGATCAAGGTCTTGAAGCCAGATAATGGTACACTTGTAATGACTTCAAGGATTTCTACCAAAAGGTATAGATGAAGAGGAATATGACAGTCTCATACAACCCTCAATAGAATGGGGTTATGGAGGGGAGCAATTGGCCCATCATCATTTCTACCAATGTTATGCTACATTACTAGGAGTTGTTTATGTTTCTTTGGGGAAAAGAATGTAACATTGCAATACATGTGTAGAACATTAAGTTGCACAAAACATTGAAATTTTTCAGAGTTTCCAAAAAGGGAATACGACCCATACATGACACTTTAGAAGGAAAAACAAGTCTATATTAACTCTCATAGATGATTACATGATGGTCAAGTTTCGGCCAGCTTTTGGATTTTCATGTATGGGTACATCTCAAAACTTTGGGTTCCTAGAAGTTTCATGCAACATAGGTGGAACAACAATTTTCACAAGATATTAGGGGATGTGAGTATAGAGGAGGAATTCATTAAGGTGATGTAGGTGTAGGATAGTCGAGGATATTTTGTTAACTAATATACTATCATATTCCTACATAGAAAAGGATGAAGTTGGAATCTTGAAGCCTGAAGAGGATATTTTTTCAATACAATATGACCTCAAATGCTTACAAGATCTTCATACCATGTAGAGGAAGATATGTGTGAATAGAGATGTTAAGTTCAAGGAGAATATAACATCTAGGAAGTCTAATGACTCACCATTGTTACTGACCAAGGACTGACCAAGGACAAGTAGCATGAGGCTTTGATGGTGGAGAATCATGCAAATTGTTCTAGTTAAGAGAGTCAACTTCCATGTTAGGAGGAGTCAATATCTCCTTTTAGTTTTGTCAAGAGATTTAGGTGGTTTGAGTAGGCATTGAGGGATGTTCATGAGGAAGTATACTTGGATATTGTTAAAGGAAATCCATGGTAAAGGAAGATGCATAGGACATTGTGTCAAGAACAAAGAGACAACAAGTTTGAGGAAGAAGTACCTTTAGAAAGCTCCTTAGGAAGTACCTTCCTCATTAGGAGGGAAGTGTTAGATGATCAGAGTAGTTTGGGCATATACTTTCACATAGGCCTGTGTTCCTAAACATGCAGAAGTCACATAATTTACCCTTAACCTTTGCAATTATTTTAATTATTAATGTAATTGACATTTATCAAAAAAGTAACTTACTCCAATGAAATGTAAAGGTTATTTGTATTAGTTAATTAGATGGGTTTCAACCATTCATATGAGGTGATGATGAAATCTAATAGCAAGAATCAATGACTGTGGTGATTAAAATTGAGGTTATAGTCAACAACTCAATTTTATAAAAAAATAATTGTCCAGACTACTAGAGTTAGAGTTAGAAATTAACAAACCAATGATTAAAATAAATAACTCCATGTTGCAGCTTTCATAGGACATAATTTTCTGTGAGCTACCTTCGGAGCGTTCTGTACTACAAACAATGCTTTGACATAATCAAAGCCATTGGAAACCAAGTAAAAATTAAATTTTCTGGGAATTTGAATGATTCAGCTTACACTACTTACGAAGGACGATTTCAGGCTAAATTGTTTCACCTGCTCTTAAATATTCAATATCCAACTTTTAACGATTTGACTATTTTTCAAAAGCTGCAAGTTGTCCGGCTACAAAATTCAAATAAACTATGGTATTCACACAACCATATCACGATATGGATGAAGATGAAATTCCCTGTGCACTACATTATGAGTATCAATAATTAAACTTAAAGTGTATAATAAATAAAAGAGAAATGTCTACCTGTTTGCCCTGATGAGGGTGTCACATTTGCAGCAGCTGATTGGACAGAAAATCGGTTGGCGCAAGCATCCTTAAAGTTCTGTGAAATGAGAACCAACTGTGCCGAATTGTGTGAATATTTTACATCGTTCTGTTCGGGATTAGCCTGCAGAATATAAATATTTAGAAAGAAATTATATTAGAGTAGAATCCAAATATGTGACGGAGCTCTTAAAGCATTTCCAGTAGAAGGCTGCGAGATAGGAACGCAGAATAGGTGAATATATAAATAATTCTCATAGCGGTAAATATTAGAAATTCATTAGGTAAAAAGTCTCTGCCTATATCTTATTTTTTTTTTTTCTTCTAATTATTCAATTAAATCTGAAATTATGTCGAAGAAATGGTTACATTGGCAATTGAGTTTAGTTTATGATTTCCATTAACCCAACAAAATCAGGTATTGGTAGCAAGAAAGATATCATATGAAAAACAATAAAATGAATAGATTGACACTTAACATTAGCATGTTTCACTGTTAAATCTATTGAGTAAGAAACAGTTGGGAAAGAAATTTTGATTTATTTTCAATTGGGTATATCTTATTAAATAAATTATTTTGAATTAATCAAAATATATGCAACTAGAATACACAATATAAATATTGAAAATGAAACTGATATTTGCAAGATCTTACCGCATTATATATCGAAAAAAATTCTGGAAGATTTCGAGGGGAAATTATTGATAAAGAAATACCGCCCTGACATGAAAGTACAACAACATTAGCATGTACAATTAAATGGGCTTGAATTAATTAAAGATATTTCACAAAGTCTAAAAGCATAATGTGAATCAAAGGTACTTCAAAAATTCTAAAAGCATAATAGCATAATGTTACTATATCACTAAATGTTGTTAGAAAAACTGATACATGGACATGCCATCAACATACCTCACCAAATGCCTTGGCAATTGTTTCTAGATCAACCTTCCACGGCTGTATTACCGATTCTTCATTTTCATTCTGCTGAGTTAAACAAGCTGGCCGAGTAATTACCATTGGAAGTGAAAATGGTTTAGATGCCGCAACGAGCACACAATGCATTTTTATTGTATCTGTCGTTTGAGTTGCCGTTTGGCCATAAGGACATATCTGATAAAGCATTGAGCACGTTTCAGAAATTACGTAAACCAAATAAATGTGTTAAGAAGTAAACATTTGAACATTACAAAAAACCCATAAAGACTCTATGTTTTAAGTAGCATCATTTTGAAAAAAACATAAATGAATTTGTTGATAGCCATCATTTCAAAGCTCTACTATTCTTCTGAAATGAACATCTCTCGTACGCCAAGTTGGCAAAGAAGCTCTTTTTCAATGGAAAAATATACATGCCTATTTTCATGTTAATAATATAATAACTTTCATAATAATAATATAATGCCTATGCTTATACATTCCTATGTTTAGCATCAACATCGAACTCTATATGTAAACTTTAGCTCCACTCTACTAGTTTTTCAAATAGTTCTCATTCTCCTCTAATATGCCACGTGGCCCCACTATCTACTAGCCCCAATTGGTATGATACTCAAGGAAAGGTAGGAAACAAGTGAGAATTATGTCTTAAACTTTTGTCCCATATTTTTTCTTGGGAAAATAAAAATGAACGTGTACAAATAAAGACAACTTTAGTAAAGTGCTTCTTCCGTCATAAAGGTGAGACAAGCTAATCTTTGATAAGTTATTTAGTGAATCAAAGAGTGTTTTAAACATGTAGAAAACTAACCAAACCATCAGTTACACTAGCTTGTAGCATGAAACTTTCACCTAAAGCCTAGATGAAGAGAACCGGCATTTACATTCATCTTGCGAAAGGAAAAAGGTAAGAAAAATATTTATAATTACTTGTGGACAATCTTAGGATGGAAAGAAATTACATTGCAAGTATAAAATTGAAAATTTGGTGAATTTGGACAAGTTTTAGGCTGCTTTGGCACAAGCACATCGTAGTCTCTAGAAGCGCAGCACCAAAGTGCAACGTAATGTCTAGAAGTGCAAAGCCAACCTCTAAGGTGTAGCACAGCCTATGGAAGCGCAATGCCACCAAAGTTTTACCAATTTAACTCAAGAAACCCAAGTTTTTTCACTAATGGAGGGGAGATCTCAATGAACAAAGGAGGTTAGGAAGCAAATGAAATGAGTTTGGGACCTTTTTGATTTTTATAGGAAAAATATGATTCCCTTTTTAATGAAAATGGGCCCCACATATCTTTCCAAAACATGATTTTTCACCTTTTAAACTAGGCCACTTTGGAGAGCTAAAACCTAAGTTTCTCTTTATCTTTTTGAACAAAGAGACTTCTTCTTCTGGAACCTTGAGATTGCAACCATAAAGCACTTATGAAAATTCATCAAACTTATACAAAGAGCTTCTTATCACAACTCATTTAATGTTGGATTTATGCATGGAATGAGGATGGACCTTGAAACCTTAATGACTTAATGAAGACATGAAACTAAGTGAAATGTTAATGAAATGGTAATGAAAATGATTGATATAAAGAAAACATCCTTTTTATTATGATTCCTTCATATGAGTGAACTAAGAGATCAATATCTGTGATTTTTCCAAAATAATGGAGACATTCCTAGACAAACTAGTGAGTGACCAAATTTTGAGTGACCAAATTTTACTCTGAAAACATAGTGACATGATAAAATTTGACCTTGAGACTCCTAGAAAACTTGGTAAAAGCATATTTGATCACTGGTGGCAGGAAGACAAGACTAACACTAACAAAAGGTAGAACTCTCTTTGATAGGATTTAAGAATCCCTTTCAAGGGTTTCACCTTATGCTCTCACTAAAGGAACCTATAGAATATACATTTAATTGAATTTGAATGTAAAAGCACATTTTTTTCTTTGGGGAAAAAGGGAAAGAAGCATAAACTAAATAACATCACCTCAATATAATACAAATCAACATGAAAGTCAAGTATTAAATATAAATGATATTTACATTCTATCCAAACAGAGGGATGAGGACCATTTAGATTATTTAAAAGCCTATGTTCAATCCAAGATAGATATTTTAACTTTCAAAATAAGTGGTTAGTTGTATACCATTAATGCTTCAGCAAGTCCTCCTACTATGTCAGACTCTTCTCCATAGCCACCTCCAGAAAATTCTATTTGTGAAAGCCACTGCATGAAGTGTGTCAAACTATTTGTCCAGGGGCTCCGCCTTGGCCCTCCCACTACAAAAAAAATAGAAATGTCATTTCATATGTATATATATATAAATAAAATGTTGAATAGATATGTTAGCTCAACTAACTTTTCAAACCAGTGAATTGCAAATACATGTAGAACTATGTGAAAATATATAATATTATATTATAAAATAAAATAAAATAAAAGATATAAATAATTCACATGGCATTTACATATCACTATCACGTCCATTTGTATAGAATACAATTAGTGCCATTTGAACATTTGGTTTTTGAGGAACACACTGCAATAAAACAATACATTTATGTAAATACATTTAAATTATCTAACATTACATACATAACTAAAACAAAATTGAAAAAAGTTAAGATCAAATAATAATAATAATAATAAATCAAAATTCTTTCCACAATTTTCATTTTTTCTCTAATAATTCAACCTAATTCTATTATATTTATAGACAAAATCTAGAATAATATTATTTCAAAATTTATGTTCAATCTACTTTTACTCCAATATAATTCATGATGAGTCAAAATTATATAAGAAGTGAATATGATCATTGTGTTTACTTTAAGCAATTAAGTAATGGCATGTTCATTATCTTAGTGTTGTATGTTGACGATATGCTTTTAGCAAGCAAAAACATAATAGAGATCAATAGGTTAAAGGCTCAGATGGCAAGGACATTTGATATGAAAGATCTAGGAGCAACAAGACAGATTTTGGGCATGGAGATTTTTAGAGACAGGAGAAATGGTAAGCTGTGGCTATTACAACAACAGTATATTGAGAAAATACTCCTGAGGTTTGGTATGAACAATGTGAAGCCTGTGTCAGTCCCTTTAGCTTCCCATTTTAAGCTTTCTTCTAGTTTATGTCCTAATACAAATGAAGAAAATGAATATAGGTCTTGAATTTCGTATGCAAATGTAGTAGGTTGTTTGATGTATGCGACGGTCTGTACTCGACCAGTGAAATGGGGTCTTCGATATTTGAGAGGCACAATAGGAGTAGTGAATTTGTTTATGGATATGTTTATTCCAATTTTGCAGGTGATTCGGATAAGAGAAGGTCAACATCAAGGTATTTCTTTACTCTTGCAGGTGGAGCTATTAGCTGGATGTTAAAGCTACAGAAGATTGTTGCTTTATCCACTACTGAAGCAGAATACATAGCTGCTTTTCATGCTTGCAAAGAAGTGATTTGGTTGAAAGGTTTGTTTGGCGAGTTTGGTAGGTTACAGGACAACAAGTTATTTTGTAATAGTCAAAGTGCAATTCATTTGGCTAAGAATCCGGCCTATCATAGTAAATCAAAGCATATACCTATAAAGTACCATTTTGTAAGACAAGTTATCACTGAAAGGGGAGTCTCTCTTGAAAAAGTGCATACAAAGGAGAACTGTGCAAACATGTTCATGAAACCAGTTTTGTTAGAGAAGCTACGTTGGTGTCTGGCTTCTGTTGACTTGCAAAAAAGATGAACTAATAAAGAAACAGGGTATCAAGCTAATTGTTGTCAAGGTTGAGATTGTTGAGATTTTCTATTTTATTAAATTGGGCAAAATCCTCATGTAGGTGACAACAATAGGATTTATTGCTATATTAGCTCAATTTTGTTGAGGAGTTATTGCATCCTATATTTGTTGTGAGAGGATTTACGATTGAGTTTTATACTCCTATCTATAAAAATATAAGCCCATACAGGATATCGTGGAGAAAAGAGAGTGTGTGAGGAAATAAATTGTTGTAATCTCCTGTTGAATAATAAGATTGCCGATGCCTCTGTTTTGGTGGATCTAGCCCAAATTGGTTGGGTGAACCACGTTAAATCCTTGTGTTATTTTTCATGTTTTTTTTTATGTGTGTTGTGTATGCCTTTTAAATTTCCACTGCAGATTGTTTGCTCCAACACAATCAACATAAATTCAAGACCAAAGCATACATAAATTCAAGCCCAACTTTAATGATGTTCTTTGGAAAGAAACATAGACAAAATTTATTTAAATTATTGAAATGAACTTGATTAGATTTGACTCATTAAATGTTTTATAATCAATGTCCCCCTAATTACAACTCATGTATTTTACTTTTTTACCTAGTTCATAAGCCTAAATCAGTATAAAGTGCTGCATTCATGTCTTTCTACCTTTGGATCAAGTAGAGGAATCATATTCTAGTTAGTTTTTATTCAAATGATTCTTCTAACCTTATTATTTAAACAAATGATTCTTCTAACATGCCAATTAGTATTTTAATGTGTACCCAAACATTCCTAAGATTATGATTATTTCTATTTGGACAAATAATCTCACAAACATCCCTACAACAAAATTAAGATTGCTTATCATTAAAAAATAATAATAATTATACATGTCAATCAAGTAATGATGCATATTTCTTAGCTATTACTTAGAAAATAGACACTACCCAAGTGAACAACAATTCTTTTTGACTAAGTATAGTTTTCTAACATGCCAATTAGTATTTTAATGTGTACCCAAACATTCCTAAGATTATGATTATTTCTATTTGAACAAATAATCTCACAAACATCCCTACAACAAAATTAAGATTGCTTATCATTAAAAAATAATAATAATTATACATGTCAATCAAGTAATGATGCATATTTCTTAGCTATTACTTAGAAAATAGACACTACCCAAGTGAACAACAATTCTCTTTGACTAAGTATAGTTTCTTATTTTCCAAAATACTTCCATAAAGCTCCACTAAGATGGGGCTAATCTTAATAGTCTTATAATTAGAGGGATTACTTATTCCTTTGGTGCTTGATGAATCAAGCTAAAATAAAAGGACGACCAAACATTCTATGTTTCTACGTTTTTGACATTGCATATTCCCATCATTAAAAGATAACTAAGGAATTGTTTTCAAATCCCTTTGTCTTATGTGCACTATGAGTTGAATAGGGATGACATCCATAAATATTTTTGACTAAGTGTAGTTTCTTATTTTCCTTTTCCACCTCAACAAAGGTAATTAAGTTATTATCTTTAAGCATGTTAATTTTTTAAATAGATTATTAAATAGATTACTTAAAAATTAAAATAACATTTCATTTTTACTATCATTTTAGTTGAGAAATTTACAAACTTTTTTATCAATTTTTTAGAAATATATATAATTTAACTGATCAAAGTCGAAAGTGATATGGGGGATGAGGGTAAAAATTTAAATGTTGCCTCGATTAATAAAAGTTGAAAGTAATAAATAAAAGGTTAAAAAGTAATAAATAAAGAGTTAAAAGTAATATAAAGCCGAGTAGCTCAATTAATAATAAAAAATTAAAGTAATAAAAATAATAAAATTCAATTTTTATATTTTTTATTATGCTATTTGCTAATGAATAGGTTCTGTTACAATACCAACAGCTAATACCATGGATTATCAATACCACATGACCAAAAACCATAACTTATTTCACAGTCAAAATATTTTATAACAATATAACAAGATTCTCAACCATGGATATTTGGCCCCACTTTGCTATTAATATTATGAACTTGTGAATATGCTTACTTACAATACCATGGATTATCAATACCCTGTTAGGTCCCTATACTACTAGTGTAATTCTTTATTGTTATTAGTACAACCCCCTTATTATACTGTTGTGCCGATGTAGTCCCCATATTATTATTATTGTGCCCTTACATTATTATTGTTATGTCGGCTCTGATTATATTATGACCCCTTAGACTCCTATATACAGAAAGGAGGCCTTGTCATTTCTATCATCCAAGAATTGTTCATTTGTGCAATGTAAAGGAGGTTGCCCCCTCGAAGACGCTTGTTTCTAAGGTGTTGATCTTTATTTTCTATCTTTTTGTGAGCTAGTTTCATAATAAGTTCAATACCACAAGCAGAGTCACTATTGCCAGCAGGAATTCATAGCCTTGACAGGGTTGCCTTTTAACCCCAAGAATGAGTGAGAGTCCTCCTTTTAGTTATTTAGATGATTCTCATTATCCTTTCTATAAAGAGACCACTATGCTTGCATGGTAACCAAATAATCGTAATGCCATTCACTGGAATATAACAAAATGATAAGGCTAACTCGTGATAAGACACCCTGTCATTCTAATGGTTTTAACTATCAAGAAAGTCATTACCTGGTGTGGTGGCCATAATGGAATGCCACCTATTACATCCTTATGATCATGGTAGGCTAACTCGTACTAAGAGCCCCTATCTTCTTCAATATAATGCTTGTTGCATTTTCATATTTTCATATTTTCATGTTTTATTGTAAAGGGAGGGAGGTTCATTTATTCTTTAAAAGTCAGTGATGGTGTAAGAAGTAAAAAATTCCAATGAAAGTTATGCTTTTATCCCTATATCATCATATGAAAGGGATTTGTCCATTTCAAAGTGTAAAAGATAAACCAACATGGTATTAAGATAATAAATCATTTTATGATGTGTCCAAAGAGAAGATATTCAACCAGTCATTGTATAGGTGCACCATGTCAGCTTTTGAATAAATATGAACTTCAAAAGGTTTCATAAGTCATAATGGTATTAATATTATTGTTTTTCTTTATCTCAGGTATAAATTCTAAATCCAATCAAATGTATTTCAGTCAAAGCATGGACGAAAAATAAAATGGCGAAAAAGAATAACTGGTGATGGAGAATAAAAAATAAATCAAAGTTATTCATTTTATCGAATAGCAAACACACAAAAAAAGAATCAATGTTGTTCAATTGATTGAACATCAATCGTTCAATCGATTTGAACAACAAACACACAAGAAAGAATCAATGTTGTTCAATTGATTGAACAAAATCCGTTCAATCGATTTGAACAACAAACACACAAAAAGAATTAGTGTTGTTCAATTGATTGAACAACAAGATTTGAATAGTAATTATTCAATCAATTGAACGACAATCATTCAATCGATTGAACAACAAACTATGAAAAAGAATTTGGTGTTGCTCAATCGATTGAATAGAAATCGTTCAATCGGTTGAACAGAAAACACACACAAAAAATAAATTGGTGTTGTTCAATTGATTGAACAGAAATAGCTCAATCGATTGAATAGAAAAACACAAACAAAAAAACAATCTATGATGTTCAATTTATTGAACATCAATCGTTCAACTGATTGAACAACAAAACACAAAAAAAGGGAAATTAGTGTTGTTCAATAGATTGAATAGAAATTGTTCAATCGATTGAACAACAAAACACACAAAAAGAATTGGTGTTGTTCAATTTATTGAATAGTAATCGTTCAATTGATTGAACAGTAATCATTCAATCGATTGAACAACAAAACATATAGAAAAAGTCGGTGTTGTTCAATTGATTGAACAACAATTGTTCAATCGATTGAACATAAAAACACACTGAAAAGGGTGGTGTTGTTCAATTGATTGAACAACAATCGTTCAATCGATTGAACAACAAAACACACAGAAAAGGGTGGTGTTGTTCATTTGATTGATCAATAATCACTCAATCGATTGAACAACAAAACACATAGAAAATGAAAATCAATGTTGTTCAATTGATTGAACAACAATCGTTCAATCAATTGAACAAAAAGACACAAAAAAAGGAATTGGTTTTGTTCAATTGATTAAACAATAATCGTTCAATCGATTGAACAACAAAACACGCAAAAATAAATCGGTGCAGTTCAATGGATTGAATGGGAATCGCTCAATTGGTTGAACATCAATTATTAAACATACCCAAAAAAACAAGAGAGCTCCTCATATATACATGGTGATGCCTAACTAAATTGCAACCAACCATAAGAGGATATATACATTATTTACAACAGAAGAAAGATACATTTTTATGAAAACAAAGTTGTCGGGTCATCACTCCCTGCAGTTAAAATTTGCATAGTGGGATCATCACGTGCCTATTGACAAAAAGACTCTTTGGTGAGCGGTTTGTGATAAAAACGCACCCGATGTCCATTCACCTTGAAAGAATGGTTATACTCATCAATGGTAGTCAGAGTAAGCATGTCATTGTTATGTACCTCTTGAATTTCATAAGGGCCAAGCCGCCTTCCCTATAACTTGCTCGGAAAGGCTTGGAATATGGAATCATAGAGGAGCACCCAGTCTCCTTTTTGAAACGTCTTCTTTTTAATAAGAATATCGTGCCACCTTTCCCTTTGTTATTGAATAATTGCGATGCATTGTAGAGAAAGTAGTTAGGCCTTGTCCAATTCATTTATTTGTTGAAGTTTTTTTATTTGGGCCTTTGTTAGATCCAATCCCACTTCCTGGGCTATTCTAAGAGTCTTTATTTCAAATTCAATAGGAAAGATAGGTTCTTTGCCAAATACAAGTTGGTATGGAGAATATCCAGTAATATTTCACAAATTTGTGCAATAGACCCACAAGGCCTCTAATAGTCTAGCAGCCCAGTCCTGCTGATGTGTCGAAACTGTCTTGGTCAGAATTGCTTCTATGACCTTATTGGTGCTTTCAACCCGCTCATTTACCTGTGAGTGATACAATGAAGCGACTCTTTATGTGATGTGGTGGTTCCGTAGAGTGGCTATAATTTTATGTCCTACAAATCACCGTCCTCCATCTGTTATCGCTTCTTGAGGTAAACCATATCGCACAAATAACCCAGAAAGGAAATTAATTACAACTTCTTTTATATCCCTTGGAAAATATATTGTTTCTACCCACTTTGTTACATAGTCTGTGGAAACCAGTATGTAGGCATTATGGTTTGATGGCAGGTGAAATGGGCTAACAAAATCCAATGCCCATCGTTCGAAAGGTTCAATTACCAATTGGGGTTGTAGTGGCATTTCATCATATTGGCCAGGCCCACCCATTCTTTAGCAGTTATCACAAACCTGGACATATTTCTTAGTGTCTGTAGAAATATTGGGCCAATAATAGCCCATTTTTAGTACCTTATGTATCGTTCTACGATCTGCAAAGTGTTCTCCGTAGGGCTCGTCATGGCAAGCCTTTAGGATGTTGTAAATTTCGTCCTCATGAATTCATCTACGTATACACATATCAGACCCTGTATGAAAAAGGTATCTGCCAATCCAAGAAAATCGGGCGATGTGCTAGACAATTTGCTTCCTTTCCCTTGTTATCAAGGTTTGCTAAATTTGCATACCATAGCATTTTAATAGCTATGATAAACAAATGTTTGTATGGAAATTGGTCGTATACCACCAATGAATCATTTATCTTTGGATCCCGAGAGAGAAAATCAGTGACTGGGTTTTCTTTCCCCAGACAATCTTTGATGGTGATATCAAACTCCTGCAAAAGTAAGAACTAGCGAGTCAATTGACGATTTATAATAGGTTTATTAGCTAAATATATTATGGCAGAATGATCCTTATATAGAAAAGATTTATAGCCAGTTATTTAATGTCTAAATTTTCTTATGGCACAAATGACAACTAAGAATTTATTTTCTGTTACTGTATAATTAAGCTCAGCAACAATAAGATTTTTGTTGATATAATATATAGCATAAGGTTTTATGTCCTCCTCTTGGCCGAGGACAATGCATATCGTTGCATCTGATGTGTCCATAGAAATGTGGAAAGGAAGTTCCAAATTGGGTCGATGCAATATTGGTGTTTTTTTTTTCCTACTGGTTCGTGGGCCCTGGTCAATGAGTCCGCTACGTCTAGGTTCGAGAAATCTGGGTGGACCCCACCCGAAGGGGGTCCACCCCTCGGTCACCACAGACCTAACCCCAAGAGCTTTCAGGTTTCGACCTTGTGACCTCCCATTGGCGAGGCTCCGACTTGACCGATTGTGCTAACCCTTGGGGCTAATGCAATATTGGTGTTGTCGAAACTAGTTTCTTCAAATTTGTAAAAGTTGTGTCACATTTATCAAACCATTTAATGTCAACATTTCCTGTTAAATCATATAAAGGCGCAGCAATTTGTGATTTTTTTTGGTAAACCTATAATAATAACTTGCATATCCAAGGAAGATACGTACCTCTGTCTAAGTACAAGGTGTAGGTAGTAGGGGAATTACCTATATCTTTGTTGGATCTGCCTGTATCCCAACTACAGAGATGTAGTGTCCTAGGATTACGCCTTCTGTCATCATCATGTGACACTTAACATTGCTTAAACATAGCCTGGTGATGATGCATCGTTCCAAAACCTTCTCTAATGTTTGTGATGCTTGATCAAAGTCATCCCCATATGGGGTAAAGTCATCCGTGTAAACTTCAAGTCCTCCATTTATCAAAGAAGCAAAAATGTTGAGTACGGCTCTTTGAAATGTAGCTGGGGCATTGCATAAGCCAAACGGCAATACTTTGTAAGAAAATGTACCCCACAGGAAGGTAAAGGTCATTCTGTCTTAGTCTTCAGGGGAGATTTAAATCTGATTGTAGCCATTGAAGATGTCTAGAAAAAAATAGAACTGTTTCCCTGCAAGAATATCAAGGACTTGATCAATAAATGGAAGAGGGAAGTGATATTTCTATGTTGCCTATTCAATTCCCGGTAATCCACACAGATATGCCACTTCGCATTTTTCTTGGGAGAAACTACCAGCGGAGAGACCCACTTACTATCCAAAATTGGATAAATCAAATTCACATCCAGCAACTTCTATAGCTCTTCTTTTACAATCTCTTTGAGGTGCGGATTCAATCTCCACTGAGGTTGCCAAATAGGATGAGCATCCTTTTTAGTGTAGATATGATGTGTACATAACTGTGGATTTATGCCTTTCATGTATGGATAGTCCCAAGCAAAAGCCCCTTTATATTGTTGTACAACCTGAATGAGCTTTTGCTGTTGGTCACTTTCCAAGCTATAATTGATGTTTAAAACCCTGTCAGGTTCAATTTCAATAGGCTTGCTATTATGAACAGCATTTGTCTAGATATGTTAATCATTAGTATCTTTCACGGGGTCTTTCAAGGCTTCATTATCAAGAATGGATTTCAAAATTTGACATTTGAGATTATTCATATTAGCTAGATGATTAATAAATTTATTGATTACATCATCTTCAGTCTGATTTTTGAATTCATGTGCCTCTACTATTGTAAGCAGTGAATGAATTCTTTCTTCCATCTATGCAGGCATTTGTTTATGTATTTTTACAATGGGCAAACTTGGTTTGGAAGGAGGATACAAAATAAGATTTTTTACAACATCCCCCTTAGAAATGGTCATGTTTCCTTCTCGGTAACCTATATAAGCATCATTTGTTGCCAGCCAAGCTCGACCCAAAATCAGAGGGTGCCTCTCTAATCGGCTCTTTGGGTTTATAACGAGAAAATCTACTAGATACTCCCATGAATTGACAGAAACCATAATATCTTGTAAAGTTCCCTCTGGTCTCACCATCGAATGATCAACAAGTTCTAGCATGGTGGTGGTTGTTTCCAGAGCTGTAATACTAAGTGTCTTACAGGTTCCTATAGTTAGGATGTTAATGGCTCCACCCAAATCAAATAGTGTGTATGGAAAGGAGAAGCCATATATTTGAACTGTAACTATGGGATTCCCAGGATCTTCACACTTTATCATAGTTTTCCCTCCCAAAATCAAATCACACAAGGTCTCTACTGTTAGTTCCAATCTTCGCAGCCTGTCACCAGGGATCAACATGAGCTCTTACTATGTTTGGTTTTGTTAGATGTTTTACACATGATGTTCAGCACAAAAGATGTCACAAGTGTTTTCATCAGAAGGAGCTCGTAAAAATCTTTCCAACGGTATATCACACTCCCGTAACCGGTTCCTGGATTAGAAAAAATGAATGAGTGATTCTTGGTTATGCATGTTTCGAGGTCAGTTGCTGCACACAATGACAAGTTTACTACAAAATCCGTTTCTGAACTAATGGTAAGGAATTTTTGAAAAGTGAAAGAGGTTTTTGTTCAGCACATACTAATAAAAAAAACCTCCTTCATTTTATGCACAGGTGTTACTATGTGGGAGATATACAGTGATATTTTGAGCCTACGGTAAAACAAAGCAAATTTTTCATATTTTCTACTGTTTTAGTCATTTTAGTGCGGAGCCATTTTACAACAGATGAAAAGTAATTTTGCAAAACCCAAGGAGGTTTTTGTTAAGCACGAGCCATATAACAAAAATCGCTTTCATTTTATTCACAGGTGTCATGAATTGGGATATGTGACTAGATCTTTACAGCTCATTTTCATAGAATTAAAGTTTTAATGATTTTATGTTTTAGAGATGATTTTGTGGAACAGATTGCGAGTTACTGGAAACGAATTTCCCAAATTTCAGATTGTTTTGTCCCCAGCACGACCTTATCTACAAAAACCTCTTTCATTTTTCTAACAGGTGTTATGGTTTGCGAGATATGAGTTCATCTTCAGCACCTATTTTCAGAAATTTGGCTCAAATTTAATGTAACTAATTCTATTTTGAAGAAAATGGTTGAGCTCAATCCCTTAGTACAAGGATGAGAAAATGTATATATTTTATGAATTTCATAGTGTAGGGGTTGGATTTTGGTAGAAGGTTGGACTCTTGGGAATAGCTTGACACTCTATTGTACATATTTTATCTATCATTTTGGCAAAGGAAGACTACGGTTTTGCAGCACTATTTGGGATTCATGTGGCTTTATGTGTTGATGGTGTGCTTATTTTAGTATTTGTAAGTTTTTTATGTGTATCGATTTCCTTTTCTTATCTTCTGCAATTAAACAAATGAAGTGTTAAGGTAGAATCCATAATCTGCTATGCTCTGCCTTTAAGTTTGTTTGATTTTCCATGTTTCATCTGTTTATGGAGAATCCTTGAAAGTTTCTTGCTCTCCTTAACCTCTCACCAGTCTGATCTATCCATTCATTCTCTTTAAATCATCAAAACAATCGCCTATCTTGCCCCAAGTAGACCTCTGCAAAAGCTGTGCCTCATCCCCGCACCCCAAAATGCCTTCCCTTGGAATTCAACTAAACTCCAAAAAATCAATTTCAAAATCCTTGTACTTCATACCTAGCCTAAATTAGTCATCAATTTAGTCATCTCGAGCCTCATTGATTACCTTTTGCTGAGATTGACTCGGAGAGAGCCCTCTCCTGTCCTCGTAGGGCTAGCTATGAGGCTGAGCGTGGTTTGATGTAGCCTTGAGTTTTACCTTATTTCAACCTAAGGTAGATTTGAGCGCTAACATAGTGGCGACTCCGCTGGGGAAGAAAACTTTATTTTTTTGTTAGTGTTCTTTGTTTTATAGACTACAAGTGGAGTCTGAAGATTAGCCAGGTAGCCTTTGAAACACTTTTGCTTTGCATTAGCGCAAGTAGATAAAATCTACTTCAGTCAATCTCCGCTCTAGTCTTATAAACAAAATATCTAATTTGCAAATTGCACCAGTACATGTATCAAGGTAGATCTGATTGTTGATGGTCGACATCAGTCAGACACATATGAAGTCTGAAACATTCACCTGGCGACTCCAACTCAATCCAGAGATTCTAGCGCTCACTGATCCGTTCATGCACTAAAATAAAATGGTAGGGTATGTGGCAGACCCTGTGCTTTGTGAAGCTTTAAAAGAAGTTAGGGATCTGTTAGTGGATATTGAAATTGATAATGCATTTTTCATTGCCGTGCTTAAATGCTTGAGATCTTCAAAGTTTCCTCTTGAAGCTAAAACTGGTTTCTTTGAGTTAGTTGTTGAAAAATTTGAGAAGGAGATTCAGTATTTAAATGATCAGATCCAATCATATGAATACCAAGAGCCCAAAAAGTTCTTGGAAACTCTCCCTCCTTCAAAACAAGAAACAATAGAGCTGGCCGTAGATGTTGGCATTGACAGTTTGCAGTTGGAGGTCTGTGTTGAGAAATTAGGGCAGAAAACAGAGTTTGGTTTCTTTGATCCTATTGCAACATACATGGAAATTTTTTTCAGTTCGAATGATAGATGAAATTGTCTTCTAGACAACCAGACTCCTTATGTGCATGTATGGCTGTCAGCATTTACATTTGTGTCCTGGTTGAAGCACTTTCAAGAAGCATCCTTGTCACAGTTACTTGATTGGTTGATCTGGCATTACAATATTACTTGATCTATCAATTTTTCAGTAAAGTGGATTAGTTTTGTACATAAATAAGCTGCCCAAGGCAGCATTTCAGTTTTCGGTATTTGTTTATGTACAAGTTGTAGTATGTATATGTTTTTGGATTGGTATGAGTTGTTTTGGGTTTGCAGTTGTTTGACCATCCATGCCCAATGGAAGAGGCACTATCTACTTTCCAGAGATCTATAGTTCTTGGCACCTCCAAGGAGCTACCATCCCCATTGGAGCCAATGTTAGTTCCTGTCTTCGTAGCCTGTCACCAGGGATCAACATGAGCTCTTACTATGTCTAGTTTTGTTAGATGTTTTGCACATTATGTTCAACACAAAACATGTCACAAGTGTTTTCATCAGAAGGAGCTCGGAAAAATATTTCCAACAGTATATCATACTCCCGTAACCGGTTCCTGGATTAGAAAAAATGAATGAGTGATTCTTGGTTATGCATGTTTCGAGGTTAGTTGTTGCACACAATGACAAGTTTAGTACAAAATCAGTTTCTGAACTAATGGTAAGAAATTTTTGAAAAGTGAAAGAGGTTTTTGTTTCCCACATACTAAATAAAACAAACCTCCTTCATTTTATGCACACGTGTTACTATGTGGGAGATATACAGTGATATTTGGAGCCTACAGTAAAACAAAGCAAATTTTTCATATTTTCTAGTGTTTTAGTCATTTTAGTGCGGAGCCATTTTAAAACATATGAAAAGTAATTTTGCAAAACCCAAGGAGGTTGTTGTTAAGAACGAGCCATATAACGAAAACCTCTTTCATTTTATTCACAAGTGTCATGGATTGGGATATGTGACTAGATCTTTACAGCTCATTTTCACAGAATTAAAGTTTTAATGATTTTCTGTTTTAGAGACGATTTTGTGGAACAGATTGCGAGCTAATGGAAACTTCTCCAGCATGACCTTATCTACAAAACCTCTTTCAGTTTTGTAACAGGTGTTATGGTTTGGGAGATATGAGTTCATCTTCAGCACCTATTTTCAAAAATTCGGCCCAAATTTAATGTAACTATTTCTATTTTGAAGAAAATGGTTGAGCTCAATCCCTTAGTACAAGGATGAGAAAATGTATATATTTTATGAATTTCATAGTGTAGGGGTTGGATTTTGGTAGAAGGTTGGACTCTTTGGAATAGCTTGACACTCTATTCTACATATTTTATCTACAATTTTAGCAAAGGAAGACCAAGGTTTTGCAACACTATCTGGGATTCATGTGGCTTTATGTGTTGATGGTGTGCTTCTTTCAGTATTTGTAAGTTGTTTATGTGTTTCGCTTTCCTTCTCTTATATTTTTCAATTAGACAAATGAAGTGTTAAGGTAGAATCCATAATCTGCTATGCTTTTCCTTTAAGTTTGTTTTATTTTCCATGTTTTCATCTGTTTATGGAGAATCCTTGAAAGTTTCTTACTCTCCTTAACCTCTCACCAGTCTGATCTATCCATTCATTCTCTTTAAATGCATCAAAACAATCGCCTATCTCGCCCGAAGTAGACCTCTGCAAAAGCTGTGCCTCATCCCAGCACCCAAAATTGTCTTTCCCTTGAATTCAACTAAACTCCAAAAAATCAATTTCAAAATCCTTGTACTTCATACCTAGCCTAAAGTTAGTCATCAATTTAGTCATCTTGAGCCTCATTGATTACCTTTTGCTGAGATTGACTCGGAGAGAGCCCTCTCCTGTCCTCGTAGGGCTAGCTACGAGGCTGATCATGGTTTGATGTAGCCTTGAGTTTTACCTTATTTCAGCCTAAGGTAGATTTGAGCGCTAACACCTACAACATGAATAGTTGGTGGAGCTTTTGCTTTCCTCATAGGCTTTTTTGCACATAGCTCTCTAATTGTTTTAACATAAATAGGAATTTCTTAGATGGCCTGGAGGAGAGGAATTTTAATGCAAATATTTTTTCAATTCCCCTACAAGATCGAAGTCTGGATTATCAACCGGTTTAGGTATTGTTAATCTTTCAGGGAATGGAGGAGAAGTAACAATGAGTTTTTAAGGGTCTTTATGCTCAACTATATCTTCCCCTTGTTTTATTTTTGTGTCAATCACAATTGATGGTGTATGTACAGGTGGGGTTTTTAACTCAATTGATGGTTAGTCTCTATCTTCCTCAAGAGTGATAATGCGTCCTGAGAAACATATCCCTTCCCCATCAAATTAAGAGTTTATATCCATTCTTCTTTCATTCCCTTAATTAAGATGGCTCTCAGGGCTTGTTTTGGTAATGTGGTGTGAGGGGATCTTTGCAAATTATAGTGAAACCATTCGACATATTCTTCTAGAGTTTCATTATCATGTGCATCCATCTTAAATATTTCATATTTTAATTCCCTAACCTTGCAGAAGTCTTGGTACCTTGTGAGGAAAGAAGTTTTCATGTCATCCCAAGAGTTAATACTACGTCCATCTCAACCCATGAACCACCTCAAAGCTTCTCCTTTTAGAGTAGAAGGCAACAATTTTAATTTTTGAGAGTCATTGGTATAGTCATACCCTCTGCAAAGGAAATCAAACTCAAATAAGAAGGTATCTCGATCCTCTATGATCATCCCATGAAAATTTGGGATGTTTTGCAAGGGAATAACTTTCATCGGGGAATTGGCCACTTGGTCGACTATGGGGTATTCAAATGTTGAGGTTTGACCATTAGGTACATGGTTTGCCATTTGGTCAAAAATGTGCCAATATCCTTTGGGGATTTTAGGGGATGCTAATCTGGTAAGTGGAGGATTCCCAATCCGAGTTGGTTTTGCAGCACTACCTAGATCTGGGACCACAGGAGATCCTCATTCAAACAACTGTGGTCCTGCCTTAACAGTTCCACTAGTTCCTCCCTCTCCTTCTCTTGAGTTGCACAATTTTCCCTCTTGTAGAGGATCAAAATGTAAATTTGTTGTAACTTGAAAGCTCTGTTCAGATCCTCCAATTTGGCTATGAATCTTAGCGTAAGATGCATATGGTGATCCTGCAGCCTAAGGGATTACACTAGGGCTTTTTCCAGATACAGTCTGGAATCCTACTAATGCCTGAGACTCTGCTTTTCTTATGATTTCATCTATAAAAGTTGATCTCCCAAGGTTCACCAATCCCTTGGGTTTTGTGGATTTAGGTGGGGGGTTTTGATATTTTTCTACCTTTTTATTCCTAGTCATTCATAAAAAACCTATTCCTATTAAACCTTTATGCAATTGTTGAAAAGCAGGATGAAGAGCAAGCACTTTACTTGCTACTTACATAGGTTCTTACCTCTCATTTTTAAAACCCAATTCTTTTACAACAAAATAAAAAGAAATCACTTTGAAACACTTTCCTGTGCAATGGCACCAAAATGTTGGTGCACTAAGATGTCCTATTAAAAGAAATCTTAATACGTACATTAATCATCAACCTAGGGTAAGTTTGTTTATTTCAAGAGTGTCATCATTGTATATGCGGTGAGTTCAGAGGTCAATTCATAATGAAATGATTGGAATTGTTGAAATCACTAATGTCTATTTCTCTAAGTTCAATCCAAATAATTTTGAAAGAAACCTTTAGAGCATTCTCAAACCTATTTAATCTATTCTACAAGAAACTGAATCAAAATGCAAGTAGAAAGAATCATTCTCAGCAATCTAATTGGTATTGACATTAATTCATTTGATATGAACGAAAGCTACAACAATTGAATTAGCAAGTAACTAGGTAAACATTTCATGGAAATAAATCAACTATAACCTTGAGATCTATCATAATGAATAGCAATCAATTGTTTAAATCAACATAATCAATTCGATAAAGATAATCATGCAAATGCAATGCACAACTAAATCTAGAGTCTCATCTAAAATAGCAACGCAAACCATAATCATCAATCATAATAGCGGTAACTTTACATACTAACAGTAATGAACAACTATAAAAATAAACAGAAATGATTATAACACAATTGAAGGAGAAAATCTCCTATTGATTAGGCCCAAGTCTCTAGAAGTCCCCGGTGGGAGATATTCAAAATATGATTATGGATGAAACATAGTCTTCTTCATTAAAAAATAATAACAGAGTTGCAACATCACAGTAATGAAAATATTTATGTTCAAAAAGAATAGCTACAATCTCCAAACTCCTAGCTAGTTGTTCAATTCTCCTCATGGCTTTATATAACTTTTGGAAAAATAAATGCATAGAAGCAAATCCTCAAGATTTCTCAACCCTCGATCTGATTTTATCATAGAATAGCATTGGCCTCTTTTGACTTCTATTGTCTCTCCTACTCAAGGCGTTGTCCTTTTCCTTTCTTGGCTGCTATTTTTCTGTCATTTGAACAGTAGTCATTCCAATCTGCCCTTGTGCATAAAAAGATAGTGAAAGTTAGTTTTTCGTGCCAGATTTATCCAATTTGTTAGTAATCAATTTTACCCAGCTTCTTCTATTGTTTCATATAGAGTGAAGGCTCTGTCTTCCTCTCAGTAAATGCACATTTTTTCCGAGTGATTGTCCTCTATTCTTGCATTGCGCAATTCTGAAGGATGGTGATTATGGACCGACAAAATTGTGCAATGCATTTGTTGAGCCTGCAACCATTGCTAGATAAGATTATGCATTGCACAATTCTAGTAGTCAGCATCCAAACTGGACTGTGCATTGAGCATTTCAAGCAGTCAGTCAAACTCCCAACAACCTAGACTATGCCTTGCGCAGTCTTTGCAATCAGTCTCTCATCCTCCCGGTGGACATTGCGCAACCTTCATGATCAGTCACACAGGTATGTTGCAAGTTAGTTCTCAAGTTCATTTTGTTTTTTGACTAACAGATTGCTTTCCATGAGTGTTGCCATGTCTATAGGTATCACAAGTGTTCATCTACCTCTCAGTAGAACAGGTACAATGGTTTCCAAGAGAGTAGAGTCGAAGACACCGTTCAAAACACACTTGGATATGCAGTCAATCAAGTGTCTATGGAATTGCCTACCCATGAAGGCATCGAGTTATTTGTAGACAAGGACATCAATATATGACAGCAACATCATCGCATTGAGGGAATCATGAACAGCAGTTGAAGGCAACATACCAGATGCAATGAATGCAAGATGAAGGTAGTTGACAACACAAAGGCAGAACAAAGTTGCAAGATTAAGCAGATCCACTCATGATTAAGGAAAATTTGGATACTCAGGCTATGAGGTGATGATACAACATGATGATAGCACGAAGAAAAAAAATGGAACAAAGAAGGAGTTGCATGTGTTGAAGCAGCAATTCAAAGAAGAACATGATCTGCACAGACAAGCAAATGAGTTGCAACAGGAATAGGAACAGCAGGGGTGCAACATTCACTCACGTATGAAGCTGCGCCCATACAAGTTATAGATCCATCCCAATAACTGGCACAAAGCAGACAAGGTGAGCTGTGTTGTTGATCGCATGCAAGGGAATGCAGTAGCATGCATGTCACTATGCGAATGCATGCGATCCCACCCATTCAGCACACTCAGCAAGGCAAAGACAAGAAGAAAGTCTGATTGGGTCTGAACATGTAGTTGACAGTTGATGCGCATGACCACCTACACACACTGGGAGATTAGCACGGAAACTATGCATCAGTGTATTTCTGATTTGGTTGCACCCAAGAAGACCATGCACATGCTTGTAGACGAGTTGGACGAAGGAGCCATACTAATGCACCTAGATACATGGAGGCAAGAGTTTGCTTCAGTAAGATGTCAGCGTTGGGCACATGCACACCATCACGGACGACCAAGCCTGGCATCAGCTCACCACCTTCACCATCACAAGCATGTTAAATAGTTGGTCTCACCAGAACCAGACCAAGTGTCAGTGATGTCCTGCATGGATTACTCAAGCCATTTTGTCTCACATAAGCACATGTGCATTGTAATGTAATGTCTTGTCAAGTGGAAGTTCAACTATTGATAGATGGAGGTAAGAGTCATAGACTAGATGAAAAGTCATGAGGGTAGATGAACTGTCACAAAAGGGGAATGTCAAGGGTCACCCCACCCTTTGCTATCAATAGAACCTCATAACTCATTGTAAACGCTTTTCGTCAACCAAGCTTCTGAGAAGACTATCTTTGGGAGAGCTTGGAAAATATTGTAATGAGCCTTGGCTTCTCCATTGCACAAAGCTAGTACATCTCTTTGGAGGAGCAGGTGGTTGTGGTTGTAACATTCCACTATCGAAACTAGTTGTTGGACATGGATGTATTGTATGACTAGAACTTAGACTTCTTAATATAACGATATCCAACACATTTCATGCATATCTTGTATTGTATGTTATGTTGTCTAGTTTACTCTAAATGATATATGTATTGGTTTTCTTACGCATGCATGTATAGCTATCTGTGTATGTATGTATTAATCTTTCTAAAATGTTCTATTGGTTTAGCCATCACTTTGGATTGCTTACTAAATTGTTATCTCTGTATGTATGTATTAATCTTTTTGAAATGTTCTATTGGTTTAGCCATCACTTTGGATTGCTTACTAAATTGCCTTCCATGTTTTGATGCATGTTCGCTTGTGTGTTCCCTTCTTAACTGCTTGCTATCACAGGTTTCCAAGGGCCACACTCATCTCAACCCCTCTGTGTTAGAACCTCTCATGAACCTTCCTTGACTCACCACAGATGTCATATCCTTTCTACCATCAAATTTATCTTACTTGCCTCTCTGTGAAATCGTGGTCAAGGCATTATCGTACGACCCACTGTTGGGACTCCTACACCAAACAGTCTAAGGTCTAATTGGGACTTCTTACTGGGGAGATCACCTTACACGTTGGTGTGTCCAGCACCATCAACAATATATTATCTATATCATATATTATATATATAATATATATATATATATTATATATATATATATATATATATATATATATATTATATATATAATATATATATATATAATAGATAGATATAGATATATATATCAGCATTGGTATATTAGGTTGACATATCATTCAAGGAGATCATTGTGTTTTGTTTAGCTAACTTGCACGAGGATAGTGACATTTGTTCTTGGATTGTAGATTTTTGACATCATGACCTATATAATACTTATGTTGAGACATAAAGTCCTAAATACATCAAGAAGAAGTATTTGAACTATGGTAAACATGTCTTTCTCATAAAACCCATGATGCAAGGAATAATAATAATTTTTTTCTTCTTTTACATAATATTATAAGTACAAGTCATAATGAAAACTAAACCTAGTTACATTTTCTTCAACACAACAGTGAAATTCCATGATGTTTTCCATATCTCATTTCTTAAGAGGTATATAAAGGATGTTGATCATGTTATTGATTATTTTGTATTGCAGGTGTAGAAAGAAGGAGAGTTGTAGCTAGAACCTAAATGCATATTGCAGCAGAAGCATCTCACGCTCAGGAACAAAGCCATAGAGAAAGTTAAAGTGCAGTGGAATCACTTTGGGCCCAAAGAAGCTACATGGGAGATGGCAGATCAGATGTCAACCATGTATCCTTCATTTCTTTCTAGTTGAAGCAAAGAAGTTCTGGTTTGATGTTTGGCATATGTTCTGCTGATATTTTGGTATATGTATATATATGGATGTAAATATAATCATGAGATAGGTTATAAAGCTCCAATAAGTGGTATGGTAATTATATTTCATGTTTTCATGATGTTTTTCTTTTGAGGAGGTCTTTCATTGTGAATAATGCAATGAGATAAGTTATATAAAGCTCCATGGGGAATATGTTTTCTTTTCAGTAGTTTGGTTGAGGCCTTGGTTTGGTTTAACACCGAGGATGGTGTTCCACAAGGGGGAGGGTTCTGTAATAGCCCTGGTGAAAAGTTGATGTAATAAAAGTTAATAAAGCAAAAATAAGACCATGGTTAAGGGACAAGTATTCCAAGCTGAATTTTGGGCAAAGATATCCTAGTGGCCATCACTAGATGTGTTTATGACTAAAGGAAATTGGCAAAGGCATTAAAAGTAACAAAGGCTTTTTTGGCACATTTATTTATGAAAATAAAGGGAATTAGGAGAAAGGTAAGGTGAAAGATCACATGTTGCATGTGAGGAGGAAATTGAAGGAAAATAATGGAAAATGAAGAAAATAGAGGCCTCATTAATAAAAAGGCTTCTAAGGATTAGTTGGCAAACTTTTGGTAACCTTTTGTCAGTTTAGTTTTGGAGCTCTCTCATTATTCTCTCTCTCACTCTTGGTCACTTAGAGTTTTCTTGGATCACTCTAGCTTTCGATCACGGAAGGAAAAACAAGCAAAGGGAAAGAAAGGAAATAAACGAACAGGGAAGGAAGAGTAGGATCAAGTAGCTTTGGTAGGAATACTTGCATGTAACATATTCCATGTCTGATTTTCTAGCTTTTTTTGACATGCATGGCTTTGCATGTTGGTGTATGCTTCTCTTTCTATCTATGGCATGGTTTTCTTAGGTTATGACAGTGGTTTTCAGCCTAACCTTGCCTTTTTTAGATGTCATGATGTGTTGGGATGTTTATCTTGGTTTTGAGCTTTGGATTTTCCGAATGGATTTCAGAATCCGAGGTAGAGGTAGTCTCAAGGTTCATTCACAAAATCATAGGAATCCCTTGACTGGTTTTGGTAGGATACATGGTAAGGCTCGAGCGAGGAGTCTCAGTTTATGAACTAGTGATCCATGTTTGGATTGTGGTAAATCCTGAGAGACTGGTGTCTCAGTTTATGACCCAGTGATTAGGGATTAGATTGTGGTAATCCTAAGAGATAAGGAGATGGAAAATTCATCAAGGATAGTGATCGATTTTGGATGGGATTCCACGTTCAGCTTGATTGTGATCGAAGCACCAGTTACGGTGTGATCACAATTTGGTGAGGGTGGAGGTGGTTTAACCTCTAGATTCCCTTGGTTATTTTTTTATTGGTTTATCCGTGAGATCCCATGTTTATGCTTGGAATATGGCACGGGGGTGACTAGCTGAAAGAAATATTTGGTTCAGCCATGTCTATGATTAGGTGGTACGTGGAATTCCTAAACCTGGTTGAAATTGCCTATGATTAATGAAGGCTAAGGTCTCTTTATTTTTCACTTGTTTATATGTGAATTTAATGGATTTTATCTCACTGTTATTTCCATGGTTTTATGTTGGTTATAAGCATGGTTAATTGACTGGTTCATGTCATGGTTATTTCATGTATTTAACTATAATTATTAAAATGATGGATATTGTTAGGATTCCAAGAAAATCTCCTAGGTTATAGCTCGGAGATGCCTGGTAACATATAAATTCAACTATTGTTGCAAGGTTTAGTGGAAGGAATGATGGTTTGGTTCAATATAGATAACCACTTCTACTATGTTTGACTCCAAACATGCATGAACACCCTCGGACTATAAGGCTTTAGACCACCAATGCTCACAGTTTAAATATTTAGGTGAATATGGAGAATACTAACCACACTAACAGATACACAAGACCATGTGATGGTCGGCTACAACTAGTACAGAAACCTGCAAATCTAATCTATTAATGCACAGATAGGATGACAGCTCTCCTGCATTAGATAGAAATAAACTTGAGTAATCTATTTAGTGATGCATTCAATATTTCAACACTGAGATAAGATGACAGTTATCTAGTGCCAAACATTAAGAGATCAAGAACAGAGCACATCAGGTACAAGCTTAGAATAGAGGAAAATGGACAGTGAGCAAGTAGCAAAAAAAGAAGCTTGTATTTGCTGAGAATGAAGATGAGACGCTGCAAGTGAAAAAATGTCTACAGTCTCCATAGGTTGAACCTTACATCAAAATTCCAACCATGATTACATCTTGCTCCTAGATATTTATAAGTTTTTCATTACAATGGCACTTGGCTATTTAGGTATGGAGGGGTCATAATTGATCACCAACTGCATTTAATTGCCTAATGGAGTATTTGGATGAGGTTGCTTGGTTCACTAGGTGAATTTGATCTATTCAGGTGTTGCATTGTCCTTTAGGCGGTTGGAGTGCTCGTATCAGTGGAGTCCATGACTGATAAATTTAGTTACAAAGTCGTGCTATGTCCTTTTCTCCTTTGGTCATGCTTTATGTTAAATATGGTTGTTGGGGGTCTGAATGTTGTCAGTCAAGCAGAGCGGGTTATCTACTTCCTCAGTCAACAAAATGGACATGGGATGTAGAGTGCATGGGTAGGTGGACAATTTGGGTGAGCGAGAAGAATGACCGTCAGATCGAGGAGATGAATGGCAGAGATGGTTCAGCGAAAGCTATAGACCGAGGGGGAATGGGGTGCGTCAGTGTTGTTGGATCTTTGGTTGAGAGGTCAGACGGTCATTGGGTGATGGAGTTGCACAGGTGATTAATGGGTGAGGTCGGTTTGGTCAGGTGGTAATAGTTTTCATCACACCACTTTCAAGCGCTAAGTGGTAAATGCCCAAGGCCAAGTGATTCCACTCAACGAATGACACGTAGCAGTAGATGAGAGAGAAAAACCACCCTCATCACGTGCTATCGCTTGATCAATATGTTTACGTGATGTATGTGAAGACCGTCAGATCTAGCGGAGATGAATCTGACGGTGAAAATTGATCGAGCAGGTCACTTTTATCAGGTGCGATATGGGTCGTTAGATGGTCGAGGAATGATCAAAAGCGGGAAAGTGATGAGGGGTTTATGAGCAAATGAGGGCGTATGAGTAAGGTTTTATGGCCGGTTTGACTTTGCACTTAGAGTCACGGCCAAAGGAGACTTTGTCAGATTTTAAAAGGTTTATTTAGGGAATGGTAAAGGTTTAGAGGTGAGCGGGATGAAGGAAGAAAGGGAAAAGTGACCAATGTGAGCCACCTTTGGACCCAACCAAATAGACCATGCTTCTTTCTGACCTTAGAAAGTTAGCACTGCATAGTAGAGCTAACACTGCCTCCTTCTAGGGATGAAAGCCTCCCTGTGAGGTTTCAAGAACCATAGACCACTGCCTTCAACAAGATCAACAATATTTCCTAGTATTCCATTAGGCATGGAGTCTAACTAAGCCTACACTTAAAACTGTAAACGAACATATTTACATTGTTGAGGACTAAAGGCCTTAAACAACATAAACCTTCAAAAACCACCCATTAACTAGGCCATCAAAAATTGGTTCTCATTCGACACTTTGCAGCATGAAAGTGTTGTTCCCCTAGACCTGAGCAATGACAAATGGTCCAGTCCACAAAGCATCGAACTTCCCATGGTTACCTTTATTTTCCTTCAATGCATCTCATTTAAGAACCAAGTCTCCAATTTGTGTGGACAACCAAACCTGGTGAAAATGTTTTCTGTCAAGAACTTCATGACAACATGGTGATCAACTTTCTTAGTATGGATGGCCTCAATCCATTTAGTGAAGTAATCAGTGGCTACTAAGATCCATCTGTGCTGGCCACTAGAATGTGGATTAATTTCCCCTATGAAATCCAAGCCACGCTGCTGGAAAGGGCCACTGGCATGTATTGGCTTCAAGGGTAAGGACTTCAATTGTTGTTTTCCTTCAAACCTCTATCATTTTTCATAGGATCTTACAAACAAAAATACATCAGAAAACAGAGTGGTCCAATAATACCCAGTTCTGAGGATCTTGTGGGCTATGGTTTTCCAATAGTGATGTCCTCCACAGATGCTGGAATGAAACTGATGCATGACCTCCAAAGATTGTTCTTTGTCAAGACATCTTAAAAGGATTCCAGATGGATTCCTCCAATAAAGCAAGTTTTCATGAATACATAATTTGGTTGCTCTAAGATTAATAGTCATATCTTGGCTTGAAATAAGGCCTGGAGGGACTTCTAGCTTAAGGAAAATTTGAGCTATTCTATAATACCATTCACAAGAAGCTAGATTTTCAGCCAACAACTGGTCATGTCCTTGTCCTACTGTTGCTTCTTCTATCTGTGCATCCTCTAAATTTGTACCCATGCATTTTATGTCAAGAATTTTGCTTTTTTCTTCAGCCATCAGCTAAGAAAGGCCGTAGCCCTTGACAAGCTTGGTGGACTTCAATTCTATGTTGAATTCAATAAGCTTTGCAATCCATTTAGTCCTTCTTCCATCAACATCTGGCTGCGTTAGGAAATCCTTTACTAAAGCAGAGGGCACATATGAAATTACCTTGGAGTGCAGAATTTAGATTCAGAAAGCTTTAAAAGGTTTGATAAGAGAATAAGCTTTCTTTTCGATAATATCATACCTTAGTTCAGCATCCCTCAAGGTTTTGTTGAGAAATGCCACTAGGTGCTCTAAATCCTCATCATCTTTCTGCAATAAGACTGCTACGAGGGTGTCACAGGAAGAAAAGGAGAGGATATGGAACTCCCTGCTATCATATGGGCTTATTAAAGTGGGAGCTTCCATAACAGCTCTTTTGATGGCTTCAAAAGATCTTCTTGCTGCATCAGTTGACTTGATCTCTGATCCCTTTTTCAACATAGAGGTGATGTGTTTTACCAATTTTGCAAAATTAGGAATAAACCTCCTTACAAAATTTATTTTTCCCAAAAAGGATTGGATGTCTCTTTTTGATCTTGGAACAGACAAGCCCTGTATTGCTTTCACTCTTTCTGGGTTAATCTTGACACTTGCAACGGAAACAATGTGTCCTAGAAGCTTGCCTTCTTCTAAAGCAAATTGTGACTTCTTAGGATTCACTGATATCCCAAACCTTCTGCACTTAATAAACACTTTCTTCAAATGATGCAAATGATCTTGATGGCTACTAGAGTATATTGTTATATAATCCAGGTAGACAAGGACAAACTTACCCTTCTCTCCTATAAACGCTATATCCATGGCTCTCTGAAACGTAGCCCCGACATTCATCATCCCAAAGGGCATCTTAGAGTACATAAAAGTGCCCAAAGGAGTGGTGAAAGTAGTCTTTTCTTGGTCATATGGATGTACAACAACTTGTTTATACCGTGAAAATCCATCCAGGAATGACATAACTTTAGCTCCTGAGACTTTCTGTAGCAAATGCTCCATCTTGGGTAGGGAATAGTTGTCTTTCTTAGAGCATTTGTTCAAGTTCCTAAAATCAACACACAACCTGATTTCTCCACTTTTATTCCTTAACACTACCAAGTTGGCTACCCACTTTGAATATCTCATATGAACTATGATTTTGGTAGCCAAAAACCTCTTGATTTCTTTTTCAATCAAAGAGAGGAGCAAAGGATTTATGGGTCTCAACTTCTGCTTGAAAGGAATGGTGCTTTTCTCCAATGGGATCTTATGCTGGATGATATTTTTGTCATAAGTCTTAAGGTCACTATATTCCCAGGCAAAAACATCAGCACATTGCTTCATTAAGGTGTAGTACTTAGAACTTTGGGCAGCAGACAA
This sequence comes from Pinus taeda, assembly GCA_000404065.3. Taxonomy (NCBI): domain Eukaryota; kingdom Viridiplantae; phylum Streptophyta; class Pinopsida; order Pinales; family Pinaceae; genus Pinus; species Pinus taeda. Next base: position 86,823 of record APFE031702768.1, read on the forward strand.
ATGGGTGGACAGATTTATATACTTTGGATGATCTGGACTCCCTATGTTATGACTATGGACTATAGACTGATTTTCTTTTTGGGCAATCTTATGAGGCACATCATTATGGTCAAACAACTTCTCTAGAGGCACTAACCCTTTAGGTATATGATTTCTAGGCAACTGTACAATATTGTCTTGGCCAATTATGTTCCTTAGCTAAGGCTGGGGACATTCCTCCAAGGTTTCATTTTCTTGATCATTTTGTATTTTAGATAATTCATCAGTGCCTTGCAGAAACCTATTTACTTCATCATCATCCTCAAAAACTTTCCAGTGTTGGATGTTATCAGGCAAGGATGGTTTATGTTTCACCTGGTCTTGATAAGCCAATCTAGGGGGCATGGGAAGGATGAACATGCTAGCAAACACAACAAGGGAATCAACAAGCTGATTTTTTACTCTAGGGATATATGAGATACAAAAGTTGTCAAAAGATTCTGTGAGTCTCCATACCTCATCTTTGTATGCTTTCAGCCTTGGTTGCCTTGCTTGGAATGGAATATCAAAGCCTCATACTCTGCTATATTGTTGGTGACCTGAAACGTCAGCTTAAAAGACAGATATGTGCTTTCTTGTTTTGGAGACACTAGCACCACTCCTGCTCCTCCAGCTTCCTTTGAATAGGCTCCATCAAAGAACATATCCCAAGCCTGCGTCCCTTCCTCTTCCATGGCCTGGCCTACTAGTTTCTTGAGCTGCACCGAGGCCCTATGGGATTCTTCAATTTGGAGAATACATGCTCCAAAATCAGTGTCCACAGTGTAAATGGGATAATTAGTGGGATTCCTCTCATCACTGATGATATAGGCTAGTTGGGCTTCCCTATATAGTCTTCTGATTTCTCCTTCAAAAATTTGGACAGTGGCATAAGATAAGTCATTTTGCAATGTGCCACCCAACCTCTTAATCCACCCTCTCGAAAGTAGCATACCAAACTTAGGGGGGACATCTACTACCACAATATTCATCATCATGTTTTTCATGGGCAGCTGAGTTAGGGTGATAGCTAAGTCTTTGATTAACCCCAGACATTTCACCTTCCTCGAAACAAAGGAGAATAAGTCATGATAAGGTCTGGTAATATCAAGGTCTAACTCTTCCATGACAGCGTTGGGCATCAAGTTATGGCTAGCCCCTGTGTCCAGTAGATAGTTGTGGAGGATTTTGTAGTGAATGGTCAAGGAGACATAAAATGATGGGGAATTATCATCAGCAGGTTCAGTCATTAGGCTAAGCACAACTGCAGGTTTATCATATTGTAAATTCACATAGTCATTTGATGTCTGTGTAGCTTTCAGCTCAAGGGCATCAAGGATAGGCTTCTTAAAGACCTCACTCTTTACAAGTTCTATTAGAGGTACATATTCTTTTAACTTATGGACTTTTGATTCAAAGTTAAAAGGGGAAGGAGACTTATCAGGGCGTCTTACCTCTTGAGTTGTTTCTTGCAGGATGGTAGGATCAATTGTCGGTCACTTCTGCTTGCTGATCTGCTGCTCTGTGGGGACAATAGCTCTTTGCACAGGATTCTCTTTGACATTACTTGCTCTTGACCTCAAGTTATATCTTTGTTGGTATTCAGTCTGTAGAACAGCTTCCCTATCCCACTCTTGATTGGTCTGGTCCCTGAGTAATGACTCCTCATAGGCAGCTAATGTCAAGAAGGCATCACTGCCCTTGTCTTCCACGCAGTGAATCTCATCCTCTTCATTAAACTACTCCCTGTCCATGACTACATACTAGAAACGAGTCTTAGCCCTTTATTCTTCAGTGGCCTCTTTGCCCCTCTAAATGATCTGCAATTGTTCATTTTCTCTTCTGTATGGATTTGGATTTCTAGGAGCAAAAAGTGTTAGGAAACCTTGCTTCCCCAGAATTCTGCTCAACCTTCAGCTTGGAGATTTTAATAGCCAATGACTCTATTATTTTATTCATTTTGTCTATTTTGGGTTATGAAGATGGAGAAGAAGAGGAAGACTCACCTCTCTACCTCCTTTAATCTGCATGTCCTTTGAGTTTCTATGCAGCCATGATATTGGATTCCACCTCCAAGGCTACATCTTGCATTTCAACTAGAGAGGCACATCTTCTCTCTCTTAACAGCAGGCAGAAATCAAAGTCAAAGGCATTGGCATAGGTGAGTTTTGCAGAGGTGGGGGTAGGCTTCACTTCAGCTAGTATCTTGCTACACATATGATTGAATCTTTTATTAAAGTCAGATAATGACTCCCCATTTTCCCTTTTCAAGTTTCCAAACTCAGTATGGTAGTATAGTAGGTCTTTCTTATCTCCAAAATGCTTTAAAAACACATCATTTAATGCCTTAATGGCTGCTATAGACTTAGGAGTCAACTCTCTGAACCACTTTCTAGCCTCTCCATCAAGGCTTCGGACAAATACTCTTATCCATACATCATCTTCACTGATATCTAGATTATCAGCATAGTTATAAAAAGACTCAAGGTGTTCTTCATATGTTACTCCCTCTGTACCAGTGAACTTAGGCATGTATTTCTAATATTCTCCTATAGGCATGGCATTCAAAGGAATAGGCAGGACGAGGGGTCCATACCTAGCTGCTATGATTCTTTCCATTTTCATCGGTGCTTGTGGGCCTGCAATGACTGGGGTAGATGGAAGGGTACTGGCTGTTTGGATGATAGAAAGCTGAGAAATGAATGACAGGGCTGAAGGAAACTGATGGACTATAGGAGAGGTTTTCTTTGGGCTAATATCTGAAGGGGAACTTATTAAACAAGGATATTTATGAATCCCTGAGATTATTTCTTCACTGGTAGTGCTAGGCTCTATATTTTCAACATCTGCATGCTCAGTTACAAACCTTTCTTGCAGAGATACATAAGATTGTTTAGGCTTACCTGATCCTAATGCTCCTTTTCATGATATCTTGCTTTTCTTGACAATCTTCTCAGTGTCAGGTACTAGGTTAGATGGTGATTTCTGAGGGTTTCTCCGAGTGTGTCTCACAAACTGAGCTAGAACTATGATGTGGAGTCACCAAAAGGTTAGTCCTCCAATAGAGTCGCCAGATAGATGATTACAAGCAAAAATGTGTCCAGACTTTGTCTATCATCAAAGCTAGATCTATGTTGTTCTCGCGTGGAATTTGAACTTCAATCTCCTCTCCCCGGAAACGACGCCAATTATGTTAGGATTCCAAGAAACTGTCCTAGGTTGTAACTCAGAGATGCCTGGTAACATATAAATTCAACTATTGTTGTAAGGTTTAATGGAAGGAATGATGGTTTGGTTCAAGCTAGATAACCACTTCTACTCTGTTTCACTCCAGACATGCATGAAAACCCTCCTACTATAAGGCTTTAGACCACCAATGCTCAAAATTTAGATATTTAGGTGAATATGGAGAATACTAACCACACTAGCAGATACACAAGACCATGTGATGGCCGGCTGCAACTAGTACAGAAAGCTAGAAATCTAATCTATTAATGCAAAGAGAGGATGACAGCTCTCCTGTATTACATAGAAAGAAACCTGAGTAACCTATTCAGTGATGCATTCAATATTTCAACACAGAGATAAGATGACAGTTATCTAGTGCTAAACATTAAGAGATTAAGAACACAACACATTAGGTACAAGCTTAGAACATAGGAAAATGGACAGTGAGCAAGTAACAGCAAAAGAAGCTTGTATTTGCTGAGAATGAAAATGAGAGATTGCAAGTGACAAAATGTCTACAGTGTCCAGAGGTTGAACCCTACATCAAAATGATAACCCTGATTACATATTGCTCCTGGATATTTATAAGTTTTTCGTTACAATGGCACTTGGCCGTTTAGGTATGGAGGGGTGATAATTGATCACCAACTGCATTTAACGGTCTAATGGAGTCTTTGGACAAGGTTTCTTGGTTCACTGGGTGAATTTGATTTTTTCGGGTGCTGTGCTATCCTTTAGGCGGTTGGAGTGCTCATACTAGTGGAGTCCATGACTAATAAATTTAGTTACAGAGTTGTACTATGTCCTTTTCTCCTTTGGCCATGCTTTATGTTAAATATGGTTGTTGGGGATTTGACTGTTGTCAGCCAAGTAGAGCAAGTTATCTCCTTCCTCGGTCAACAGAATGGACGTAGGATGTAGAGTGCATGGGTAGGTGGACAATTTGGGTGAGCGAGAAGGATGACCATCGAATCGGGGAGATGAATGGCGGAGATGGTTCAGTGAAGGCTATATACTGAGGTGGGAATGGGGCACATCGGTGTCATTGGATCTGCGGTGGACAGATCAGACGATCATCGGGCGATGGAGTTGCATGGGGATTAACGGGCAAGGGCAGCTTGGTCGGGCAGTAACAGTTTTCATCGCACATTAAGTGGTAAATGCCTTGGGCTGAGCGATTCCACCCAATGAGCGACACGTAGCAGCGAATGAGAGAGAAAAACTACCCTCATCGCGTGCTATCACTTGATCAAGTTGTCTGCACGATGTATGCGAAGACTTTAAGATCTGGTGGAGATGAATCTGACAGTGAAAATTGGTCAAGTGGGTTGCCTTTATCGAGTGCGATGTGGGCCGTTAGATGGTCGGGGAATGATCAATGGCAGGAAAGCGATGAGGGGTTTATGAGCACGTGAGGGCGTATGAGTAAGGTTTTATGGTTGGTTTGACTTTGCGCTTAGAGCTGGGGCCAAAGGGGACTATGTCGGATTTTAGAAGGTTTATTTAGGGAATGGGAAAGGTTTAGAGGTGAGCGGGATGAAGGAAGAAAGGGAAAAGTGATTAATGTGAACCCCCTTTAGACCCAACCAAATAGACCATGCTTCTTTCTGACCTTAGAAAGTTAGCGCTGAATAGCAGAGCTAACAGATACAAGACCTAATTGATTTCATAGCTATTCAAGGGAGAAGGTGGTGACCCTTCTTGTCATGTTTCATAAGAGTTTTTAGTCATTCATGGTTTGTCTCGTATCCTAGACATGTAGATTGCATTGGTGCCAAGTGTTTGACAGAATGTCAGTCCCGACTGGGGATGGTCATACCTAGTCCTCGAGTTGATTTTTGGTTTATTAGTCTTGTCATCATGCATTTGATGGATTCTAAAAGTTACAAAAAGTTCTATATAGTGGCTAGAATTCTAGGCTATAAAAGTGCCTTAAATTCCATTGACGTGGGTATAGGTATGCTGGCAAAACTCCCTAGACGCAGGCATGCAAGCCTATGAGTGTGTCCAAACATCCCTTGATGTTGGCATTCCTATAGCATGAGAGAATCCACAGGTCAAGAGCCCTAAAAGGTCAGTCGGACACAGGGGCAAGATTCCTGAGTGGTTGGGATGTCTCCTGGGGGTGTTGTTATTGATGTGGAAGGTATGGGTGATGTGTTTCTGTCGATTCCATTTCCTTAAGGTCACCAAGGAGGTTGAATCATATCATAGCAGCCTCTCGTCGGATGTTTACCCTAGTTGGCCAATTACTTGGGTAGATGTGGGAGGAGGGTGGTTACATAAAGGACAGTTGTTCCAAGCTAAATGTTGGGAAAAGATATCCTAATGGGCATCACTAGATATGTTTATGGTTAAGGGAAATTTTCTAAGGCATTAAAAAGGAAAAACAATATTTTGGGACATTTATTTAGCAAAATAAAGGAAAATAAGAGAAAAGGAAAGTGAAAGGTTAGGTTGCATGTGAGGAGGAAATTGAAGGAAAATAATGGAAAATGAAGAAAATAAAGTCCTCATTGATAAAAAGGCTTCTAAGGATCAGTTTGTAGCTTTTTTACAGTTCAGTTTTGGAGCTCTCTCATTATTATCTCTCTCACACTCTTGGAAACTTAGATTTTTCTTGGAGCATTCTAGATTTGGAGCAAGGAATAGAAAAGAAAGAAAAGGAAGCACAAGGAAAGGAAAGGAAAGAAAGGATCAATAAAGAAGGAGCAAGATAAAGCAGCTTCAACAACAATACTTGTAGGTAACATATTGCATGTGTGATTTCCTAGCTTGTTTTGACATGCATGGATTTGCATGTTGGTAAATGGTTCTCTTGTTATCAGTGGCATGGTTTTCTTAGGTTATGATAGTGGTTTTCAACCTTGCCTTGCCTTTTCTAGATAGCCATGTTATGATGAGATTGCTTTCTAGGTTCTGAGTTTTGGATTGGTTTATCCATGAGATCCCACATTCATGCTTGGAATATGGCATGGGGGTGACTGGCTAAAAGAAATATTTAGTTCACCCATGAATATGGTCAAGTGGTACATGGAAGTCCCGAACCTGATTGGCTCTTGCCTATTATTAATAAAAGCTAAGTTCTCTTATTTTTGTACTTGTTATTATATGGCTTTAATGGATGTTAACTCATTGTTATTTACATGCTTTAATACTCATTATAAGCATGGTTATATGATTGGTTATAGTCATCGTTATTTAATGTATTTACTTGTAACTGAAAGGATAATGGATGAAAGACCTAATTGATGTCAAGATAGTTAAGAGAAGAGGGTGGTGATCCTTCTTGTCAAGTATCATATGAGTTATAATTCATTTATGCTATGCCTTGTATTCATGTCTTGTAGATTGCGTTGATGGCAAGTGCTTGACAAAATGTCAGTGTCGGTTGGGCATGGTTAGGCCTAGTCCTAGACCGAGTTTTTGGCTTCCAAGTTTTTTTTCATGTAAATTGTGGATTCTTGAAGCTACAGGGGGTTCATGGGAAGTGACCTATATTGTGGGCTTGAAAGGTGTCACAAATCTCGGAGTCACAGGCACAAGTCTAAGGAGAAAAGTCCCTAGATGCACGCATGCCTTGTTGTGCAAGCTTATGGAGCCTCCCAGACAGACCCTTGTCCATATCAAGGGAGCATATAGGGGTTTAATGGTCTAAAAATTTAGTTGGCCTCAGGATTGGTCATGGGGATGACTGGGGAGGCTTTTGGGAGTCCCATATCAGGTCTAGAAGGTTTGTGTTGTGGGTTTATGTCAATTCCACTTCCTTAAGGTCACCTAGGAGGTCAAGTCTTGTCATAGTAGCCCCTCATCTAATGTTTACCGGGGTAAGTTAGTGAAAGTGGGTAGATATGAGGGGAGGCATCATTACAGAGAACATGATACATGCTTTGATAATATCCTACCAGAAAGGTAGAAAGTTTCTGTCCATTGGTATTTCTCAATCTCATAGTATTTTCATCAATGTGTGAGCCACCCAACTTATAACATCTGCACATGGGAAGGTTGGATACATGCATGCAACCCCGTACACTCTTGACTGATAAATTCTGAGATAAACTTATCATCCCTCTAATTTTGCGTCAAATTCATTTGCAAATCATCTTTAACCTGGTGCCATGTCAGTGATGAGTCCTTTTCTATAAACAATTGAGTGTCCGCATATACTAGCAAGTTAACTGGAGCTTGCTCAATTGCTTCCCCAATAGTGCTTTCAGTGGTTTATTTTGAAGTAGGTCCCTTTGGGTCCATGATAATAGTGATTGTTAGAGACGTTTTCAAGAACTGTTGTACCTGTGGCACAAAAAATACACTCATGGCAAGCAAACATTAGTATTTAGGAAATCTACTTTCAAGGCATGTTTAAGCAGTAAACCGGGCATATGATGGGAAGTATTACGCAATTTTCATTGAAAAGAGGGATTGGATACCTGTGGGAACTACGCACTACATACTCCCATTAGCCAACGATGAAGCTTGTGGATTGAGACTGTGTAATGCACAGTTTTCCCTAGGAAGAGGTGTGAGAGAGATTGCGCATTGCACAGTCTCAGTGGTTAGGGAAGAAGGTTGAGCCCTATAACTGCACAATGTGGAATTGGGCTAGTGTCTAATTCAAACTACGCAATTCCAGAGGCCAAGCTCTTTTCTTAGGATACCACAATTCCCAGCTATACAAACTAACAAAAAACCAAGGAATTGACAGATCTACCCAAGGGAAGTGAAAAAACTAAATAAATGTGAAGAAAACCAAATCAGTGAGGAAAGTCACTGCAACGACAATGATCGGTGCAAAACAAAGAAACCAATGTGACACTTTTGGAAGAAAAACAATAACTTGAAGCAAAACTTGTACAACCTAAAACAAGTTGAAATTCCAGCATTCATGAAGATAAATAAGAAAAACAACACTCACACACACAAAACAACAAAAAGTGACAAAAGGCAATAAAGGTGGAACTCACCCAGGAAAAGAAATGACGACCGCACCCAAGGTTCCTTGATCTCCTTGAGAATGTTAGAGATCCAAAATCAAGTGTGAAAATGAGCTCTAGGGGCGTCAATTAAATGTATTTGAGTGAATTAGGGTTTATGATGTGCATGCCTAAAATCAAGGAAAAAACGAGACTTGGTGAAAGTTTCTAAAAATAGCTACTATGCCATCCATACCTTTTAGGGATGTTTTTTTTATTTTTTAGCTTTTCTTTTTTTGTATTTTTCAGGAAACTTCCATGCGCACTGTTGGAAAAGATTACATAATTTTGGGGAACTGGGGAACTTTCTGACTCAATGCACTGGGTAGTTTTTGAACTCAGTGATGGATTGTATATTTTTTGGGCTCAATGTTCAGTTTTCATCCATGACTGTGTAGTTTCTAGGCTCAAGGAAAAATTGGCAGTCAAGATTGCACAATTCCAATCATCAAGGCCATGCTTTCCCTCATGAATTGAGAAGTTTCTCGAGGAAAACCCAAAACTTCTACAAGATCAAGTTCAAAGGTTAGCTTGTGACTTAGAAAGATTAGTTAAGTGCTAAAGCGAAAGAACAAAAGCACCAATGAAGAGATAAGTCTCAATCAAAGCATGAATACTTTCTAGAAATGTAAGATAAGCTCTTGTGAGTAGAAGATTAGGCTCCAAAATCTAAAATTAGGAAAAATTTTGGAGGGTGGTTCTAGCTGCTACAATAGGAGAAGAAGTTCTAACATTCACCTCTTGTGGTAGGAAGATTGATCGATCTTGTCAAGGGTGCTCAAGGTCAAGAGGTAGATAAAAATTAAAGGAAGGGAGAATGACATGCTTTTATTGTGGGAAGTCAAGACACGTGAAAAAGGAATGCCAATTTTGGAAGTGGGAACATAAGGAAGAAAAAAAAGGTAACACAAATAAGAAATCAACTAGCACAAATGAAGGTGAAACCACTTTCATAGCTTCAGAAAGTGATGATTTATTCTTCCAAAGAAGATGCATGCTTATATAACTCTAGTTGAAGCATTGATTAGACCCTTGATTTTGGGGCATCTCATCATGTAACTCCAAGTAAAGGTAATTTCATTACATATGAAATTGGTGATTATGGTAGAATACATCTTGGAAATAATGATTTCTATAAAATTGTTGGGGTGGGAGATGTCCAAATCAAGATGAAGGATGGATATGATATTTTGTTGAAATAAGTCAGACATGTTCTAGAAATACACATGAGCGTAATCTCCATGAGATGAGTGGATAATTAAGGATACACCAAAAGATTTGGAAAAAGTGGTTGGAAGATAAGTAAAAGGGCATTCGCCATGGCTATAGGATCAAATATAGGAAACCTGTATACATTGAGGGAAACACCAGAAAAATCATATGTCAATGTTGTTGCAAAAGAAGGAAACTTAACAAATTTATGGCATAGGAATCTAGGTCACATGAATGACAACGGTCTAAAAATCCTTGTCCACAAAAAATTGAAATCCTATGATCTTAAATTTTGATAGAATTTTATGTATGGTATACAATGAATGGTTTCATTTCTTACAAGTGGCCATGAACAAAAGAAAAAATGCTAAAATTAGTACATGATGAAGCATTCAAGCCTGTCAATATTGAGTCAAGAGGAGGAGCCTCATACTTTCCGGTGTTTACATATGATGCATCAAGGAATGCTTGGACGTATTCCATGAAAAATAAAGGAGAAATATTTGAAATACTCCAAATGTTCCATGTTTTCGTTGAAAGGGAAACTAACAAATAATTGAAATTCTTAAGAATGGATAGTGGTAGAGAATACTACTCAAATTAATTCAAGGATTATTGTAATAGGTATGGTATAAAGCATGAGAATATTTTTCGTAGTAATCCTCAACATAATGGTTTTGTAGAAAGGATGAACCGTACTATCATGGAGAAGGGCAGGACTATGTTGCCAAATTTTCGTTTGGAAAAGTACTTTAAGGGAAAAGATATAAGGAAAAAAAGTTACATTGTAAATTGATTTCCTTAGATAGCCTTGAATGGTGGCATCATTGAAGAAGCCTAGAATGAAAGAAGGGTGTAACACCCCTATAACTTTTTCTTTTCAGGAAATTACTACTTTTAAACATTGAACGATTATGGGATTCAATGCAAAGGGAGGCCATGATGAGACTTATGTCGTGATGAAATTGTATTATTATTGTTAAGTCAATAAATAAGTTGCCTAGGAATATTTAGGAAGAGCACTAGAGTGTACAAGACTTCTTTCTAGATTGGAGAAAAATGTGGTGGATGAGTCCATATGATGGACCTTCCCTGAAACATATCCTAAAACTCCGTAGCAAAAAAATTAAATAAAATCAACATAATGGGAGAGAAAAGATATGTTGATCACTTAGTTGGAGAGAAATAATAAGTAGGGTGGAAAAAGCATTGTGGGAGAGAAAAGCAGGCTTTAGATAAAACTAAAAGTATCTTTTTCAAAAGACCTAAAAGAAAAATGCATAGGCTCTTGGGCTGGCAGACCCTATAAAGAGGGACATCGCTAAGGATAAATATGGTAGGGAAGAAAGGCATAAAAACATCTTGTTTGGAATCACAAGGGAGGGATTATTGAAGGAAAGAAGATCTTAGCATGAGGGGAACTATCAGATAAAGTTCAAGGTTAGGTGGAATGTGCTCTTCTTCAGACTATTTCCCAAGCATCTGGTTAAGGTTAGGTGGATATTTGTTCTACTTTATTTGTCGATGCTGAAATAATTTTACTCTATTTTATTTGTGACGATAGGAATAAGTAATGATTTAGGTAGTTATAATATTTATTTGATGCTTAAGTTTGATGAGAAACTATACAAATTACCAAATTGCATGCAAATTTTAATAATTTTCTAATTTTAATATTTGGCTCGACGTGAGACTGCACTACAATTCACATTTACAACTTCATGAGTAAGGTGAAAAGAGTTGTCTTTAGCCATTGCATGAAATAATAAAGAAATTATTGAAGAAATTTTTTGTTGATTAAATGTATTGTATTATGTTGTAAATCAAAACCTAGATTTCAGAATGGGAAATTTTGTACCTGCATAGTTAAAACATATCATTTCAAATAAATCGAAATAAGGGAAAACAAGTTCAAAATTGCACAAGGGTATGGTATTGGAATAATTTTTTGTGAGAAGTATTGTTAATATAAATTCATCTTTGACTATTAAATGGATTATTAATATCATTGTTGTACCTTTTCATATACATATATATATATATATATATATATATATATATATATATATATACGAATGGTAAATCCTAGTTGTTTGGACAAGAAAGGAAGATAGGGTAAGGACGATAGATAGAATGACCTGACTTAAAATACAATGATAAGTAAAACTAAGACTAAAGTAAGATGGAACATGTCAATTGAAGCATCTATAATGGATAAGCTAATGTTATTCGATTTATAGTTCCAAGTAGTTCATAAAATTAGAATTTAAAAGTAATACATTATAGCTAGCACTGTGAGGATAGGAATGGAATTGAAAATATTCATTATACTCCATAGGACAATTGGACATATTGATCATGCTAAGGCAAAGTTTTATCAACTACACACTCAAGGAAAATGAAACAATTCCTAATTTGATATATGGATACATATAGGTATATATAGAGGGGAGCTTGTTAGAAATGGTAGCCTAGGGACTTGTGCCATCCTACCGAGTTCTAATCTATATTTGAATCAAAAATCCATAGGTAAGGAAGAGAATTTGTGGGAAGATAAGCAAGGAAAATAATCCTAGAAATGGTGCATGCAGCATTGTATAAGAGAGATTCCATAGATTGTAATCATCTGTTATGATACACATAAAAAATAATTTAAACAATTACTTGATCTATAGGCGCTTAAACAAACATATGCCCAAATAAGGGAACCAATCTCAATAGTAAGTCTGTGTTCCATAAACATCACCAAACTAGACATGGGCATAATGAGCACACACACTACATTCAAAACTGAATTGATGCATTAATATACAAAGTTAAGATGTAAGATAAAATAAGGTGTTACATACAATTATTATTAACTAAGTAACCACTCAAAACAGTGAGGCGCTATCTTTAATTGTTGGAAGCAAAATATGTAATTCTCTAGCAACCTATTTATAAATATATAGAAGGACTAAAGAAAAACATCATAATATTAAAAGAATGTACAGCTAAGGGTGATTTTAAGTGTACAAGAAATATTGGCAACCACAATATCCAGGCCTAAGGGTCTGGTATAAAATCAATTTGAAACAACCGCATGTGAATTGGTTGGACCTAAGATTGGCTAGAACAACTATTTAAATTCTTGTACATGCAACATAAATGTTCTTTAAAATTATAGAGATCTGGAGAGAAGGCCATCAGATGAGCTCTAGGGTCAACTCATCATAACTAATAACTTCAAAAAAAGCAACAATCTTGTTGTGCCATCTTCCCCAACACTTCAATATAACACACAACCAAGAAATAAACACACTTATAAATCGACCTGTTGCAAAATAGTTGTGGAACAAAGTGGCTCCAATTCCTTTCAGATGGGTTTCTACATATTGTTCGAGAACGAAACCATACAAAGTTGTAAACAAGCATGTAATAAGGATGTTAGGAATTAATAGTATTTCCTCAGAGAAAAAGCTTCCAAAGAGGACAATAACCAGGAAAGAGTTTATCCTAGGAAATATATAAACACAAACTATGAACATTCCTATGACAAAACCTAACAAGATGCTCGAATGAGTTATTGAGAGATTGATTTCCATATGATGATAAATTTGCAGTGGCATCATAAGGAAAAAAATAGAGAAAATTACCAGTGAAGAAGTTAACAAAGGGAGGCGCACCACTTGGGTAGAGGAAGAAAAAAATGAAAAATAAATAATCATAGTAAACAAAAAAAAGAATTTGAGCTTAAGCGCAGAGTCCATAGGTACCTGAATTCATACTATGGAATCAACGTCACTTTGAGTGTATAGAGGCACTCAATTTGAGTCGCACCATGGGGAAGAACCAGCTGAACAGTGGAAAAACAAAAAAAAAAATTGGGTAAGCGATACTTTGTAAATTTGTTGCGAAATTGAAATGCAATAGAAACCAAGGATGTAAAATCACCTAAGTGAAATTTTCATCGGCAAGGGAAAAGCACTATTCATACCCTAATTTCCTCACACAAAGGGAGGAAATCATCTCACAAAAAAACAAATGAATTAGAAGCTAGCCTAGACGGATAAATGCCCAAATATTTTAAAGGGAAATTCTCACTAATGAAGCCAACTATTCTTTCTTACCTATTTAAATACCCTCGAACACAAGAGACAACAAGGGTTTAAATTCCTATGAATTTATGGTAACCGTCGAAAGGTGTCAAGCATCTTGTCATGCTTGAGAGAGATGATATGAGTGCAAATCACCACATCAAAAAAAAAAAACAACAACAACAACAACTGAGAGTGGGGGTCATTCCAAAAAACTACAGTAGGGTTAGAGGAATCCTTTTACAACCATTGAAAGATACAAAAAAATCTACACCGACCATCTAGAGAAGCATACATTGGTGACATGGGTGTCACATGCAACTAGGGTACATGGAAAAAGGGAAATTTCATGTGTAACATCACCTATCAAAACATCTCTAAACTATTTGATACTTGCCAAAATTTCTTGGAATCTAAGGAAGTGGGTTAAAAGGTAAAGTTAGAATTGTGCAATAGATTGTGTCAAACTTCACATGCATGAGAATAGTCACTTGGACCTTAACCAATTAAGTGTCCAAAACTCCATTGGAAATAAATTGTGAAATATCAAGTTTGGAAAGGCATAGAAAAAGAAGATGAAGACATACAAAATATTACATCGATTAGATAATGTGAGTTTGATTTTGTTGACTTTGGAAAGGGATAAAAAGATTAAATCATACATAGATTTCAAATGTTATCTTACTAAGGACCAAGTAACGATTAAGAAAAACACTTTATGGACACCTTGATGGGTAAGACTTATCAAATGTGTTTATGATCACAAATCAAATTGTGTAATCATGAATACAAGCACCATGAGGTCATATCTACAAGGGCGCTATACCCTATAGTGTGAATATAGGATTTATGACAAAGGTTAATATGTGGGTTTGAACCATTCTGAGGTATAATTAATATATGTAGAATTGAATAAAATATGTCCATGAGAATACAATTTCATTAATGTATTAGTAGATTAAGAGTCAACCAAAAAAATGATAATGTCCTTTAGTGGATATTTATAAGAAGAGGAAATTGTTTTTATGAGAATTAAATATGTTCCATGCCATGTGTGAATAAGTCACATGATTGTATATTTGGTGGTATGAAAGTTGCACTTCCAGGTGCACAATTAGTGGTCTAAACCCCATTTATATATTTCTACACATAACCCATCATGTAACCATAGTACAGTTTTGGAAGAAAGAAAAAATATGACAATAATTAAAGGATTGAAGTTTAACAAATTTAATTAATGGCTAGTGTCAACTATGAACTTAAAAATGGAAACCCTCTCAAATATGAAAGTAATTTAAAATGAGATTTAGATTCCATTGGAAATGAATTAGGCTACTTGAAAAGAAAAAGGAAAAACTACTATGGGACACTATTAGTAAACCAAATTGAGAGAGCCATTATAATGACATTGCTACTATTTATAGCCTTGAAAAAAAAATAGTTGGAAATTAGGTACGTTACATATGGTATCAAAGTTATAGGTTCAATACTGAGTCTATAGCCAACCCGTAACTATAAGAGAGAGAGGATAGGAAATGTATGATAACAAAAGAAGTGATTCCATTCTTAATTTTAGATGTACTTCAAAGAAAAATTGAATTATTTACAAGTTGTTAAATAATGAATCCATACAAGTGAGGATCGTTTTATAGATGAAGAATAACTTGTTATAGAGTTTTGTGAACCCAACGTTTCGGACTACCAAGTGAGTCCATCATCATGGGATGCGTCAATAGATATTCACTAGATTTTAATGATTTATCCAAGAGCTCTATTTAGGGTATATATAGGTTTTTAAAGAAAATATATATGAAATTTGGTCGGCCATTATCTTATTAATTTTTTATTTATTATTATTAATTAATTATTAATTGTTAATAATTAGTTAATTAATAAGATTAAAAGGGATACATTAATTAATTAATAATTAATCTATTAATTAGTTAAAAGAATAATAAAATTAATTAATTATTATTGATTATTTATTAAATATTTATTAACTATTTAATTTAATTAATTGATTAATTAAATAATATAATTAATGAGGTAAGGGATAAATTATTGATAATTTTTTATATTTGTTGATTTATTATTAAATGTATTTTAATTTTATGTAAAATTAATTTAATTTTCTTAAAGAATCATTGCTTTGTTTGATTAATAAATAATTTTATTGATTAACTAATTAAAAGAATTAATTAATTTTATTATATTATTTATTAATATGTTTATTAATTTAATTTATGTATTTTTTATTAAATTAATATATTAATATATTTTATTTAATAATTTATTTTATTGATTAATTAATTTAATTAATGTTAATTGTAATTAATAAATTAATCAATTAATAACTTAATTAATTAATTAATTGATAAATTAATTAATAACCTAATAATGAGTTATTTATTGATTTTTTAGGATTTCAAGTAAAGGTTTCCATGTGTTGCTTAGCTTTAATCCATCTTCCCGGTTAAGGAAAAACAATCATTTGGTTACAAACTGGAGTATCTAAGTCGGAAATTATTAAGGCTTGTTGTTATATACAATATGCACTTTTTTTATTATACATGATATTACAGTAAAAGATAAATTTTCCATGGATATCAAGGCAACATAATCAGTAATTCAAATTCCACCTCTTATTCTTGAAAACTTAAAACATGTCAACCAAATATATGATAACACACTAGGAATAAAAGAATACCATATTTTTATAGAAGAATCATGATTTCATGGGAAATGCTTTGTCGTGTAACTTTTTAAGAAGAAAATAAGTCATTCAATCATGTAGAAAGTATTGGATTTGACTATTCTAGTTATAGCTAGAATGTCCATTTTCCATAAAGATACAGACATTTTTTCTGTTAGAACGAGTCTGGGCATGCCATCTCTCCTTTACTTATGTAGGAATAGGAGTTTCTAATATCCTTCCTACAATTTTTGTTGATGTAACTCGTGATGGAACTTAATATTGATTTTAGTATAACATAACATGTATTCTAAGAAAAGTGAAACTCGAAAAAGAATATTGATTTCTAATATCTCTAGGACATGTCAATCATACTTTTGGATTACCCCAACATGGTTGCACTGTCTATATATGTGGATATGTAGCCTATTATGATTGTTGGCTCTTCCATATATAAGTGGCTCTACATTTTTTTTTCTAAGTAAAGGTAATCTATTAATATATACAGAAAAATGCAGAGAGGACTAAGCCTCAACCAAGTTTAACATAGAGTATCAAAAAATTTTGGACTACCCCAACATTGGGGAAACCAGTCCACTGAGAGCATAAAAACCAAAAATGGTATCAATTCTTGAGTCTAGAATGCACAAAAGAAACAATAATATAATTCCCTGACCTATAGTCCAAATTAGATATCTGATTCCATCCAAAACTAGCAAAAACAAAAAAAAAAACCTAATAGAAAACACCTGGGTAGCCACGTCCTAATGCCCAGCGGCCACATCCAGACCCCTAACAGCCTCGTCCAAATCTCTGGTTGCCACGTCCAGCCACCTGGAAGCCATGTCAGCCTAGATGAAGTCATTTGGGATGGGTTCCTAGATGATTGGGCAAGCCCACTCATCCGCCTCATCCCTGGAAATGCTGCCATGTGGCTCTCCACCGCCTTCGCGAGGCTCTCCCCCGTCACCAGGTGTGACCTACAGAGCAGACCTGTCATGACTTGAACCACCAGAGGGGCGCATGGCAGCAGAGTTGCCCCCTTCACCATGCTGATTGCCACCCAAATTCCGTCCATGCAAGGTGAAGAGGCTCTTGTTCATCCCATTCTTACCAATATCTCTGCAATTTCTGCATCTTCGAGCATTCTCCTGTGGCAAGTTGGAATTGTCAACCTGAGAGGTCGTCTGAGAGTTTTCTTCAGTGAAGAGTATGGAAATAGTAGTGGTAATGACAGGCATGTTCAGGGAGCTACAAAACCTAAATTGGGTTGAGTGGGAAGCAGGATGAAGGGGAAAAGGAGAGTTAGCTGAATGGACAACAAAGTCGCCATGAACAATACCTGAAGAACAAGACCGACCCCACCCACTTCTAGTGCTAGGATATATACCCAAACCATGGATAGGGGGATGATGCAGTTCAGGGGAAGGAGAGTAGGTGGCGCACTCATGCTACTGCTCAGTCAGAGGGCGAGAGGTTCCTCCCCGAGTTCCTCCCCTACGACTTCTCATACGATGTCTCACCAAACACATACTATTATTTAGTTTCACTAGATGCAAGAAAACTAGACTTGGGGAAATGTTGACTCAAACATTTGCTAGATTCTGGAAGTGGTTGGGGAGTTTCACACAAAAAATCTTTTATTTCCTTTTATGAAAATGAAAGGAGATAATAATAATTCTTCCTAGCCCTAATGAAATGATGATATGATCTACCTCTTATGTGGAATAAGGGTTGATATAGATGATCATGGAGACATCGTTGTCATTGTACTAAGACTAAAGGAGTTGCATGTGAGTGTTCTATATTGTCTATATGATTATTAATAGTTGGGTTCTGATATAAGTTGTCCATAAGTGCATATGCCCAAGCGAAATTTGTAATCATATAGTTCCAGATAATGTAGAAATGACCAGTTTATCACAAGTGCAGTGTGGCACATAGTGCTGATGAGTACAAAGGGTCACTCTAATCAGTGATACATTTTGTGGAAAATTTGCACATTAAAGAGAAAAGTGTGCTAGAGATGCTTCTACAAGAGAGATACAGTTTGGAAGATACCTTTGATGAATAATAGTTCAATCACATACATTTGAAAGTTATGGATCATTTCATAACCGTTCTAATTCTAGAGGTATTTTCTGGTGTGTATTGTGCTTGCATGGTGCACTTAGACTAATTAGACTATGCATAGAATGTTGTTTCCACATACAGTTGGTTGGAAACTATAGTGGGTATGATGGTGTGGGAGGCTAAGATCAAGTTTATAAATTGACTAGTATTTAGTCTCACGTTCCACGTATTGCCCTTATTTCCATCATGTATATTTTTGAATGTATGATGGTAGCATAAAAATGAGGATTGTAATGATAACATGGGATAAACTAGGAATGTTGATGAGAAATCCTGGGGTATACTAAGAGAGTGGAAAAACCTTCAGATGAAAATTGTTAAATGGTACAGCGAAACTATGAAGGAAAATCCCTAAACTCCTTAAACTTAACATTTTCCAATAATGCACTATTTTAAAATAAATATATATATATATACATAGGAGTGAAGATGTTTGGAACTGATGAAAATAATATTATTAACATATTCCATTTTGATGCACATGAGAGAAAAAAAATGAGCTCCATGGTTATACATAGGAGTAAGATGTATACAATCAAGGCCAAACTCAAAAACTCAAGAGAGTTAGTTAAAAGGAAACAATGGATAAGGTGTAAAAAGGAAAAATAGAGTTGTAGATTTGGGAAATTACCTGTGTCATTAAAACTATCAACTTTAAGTGTATCAAAATAATTTTTCATTATCTATGTTGATATTGAGAATTCCTTAACTCTATCCTTATATTTTCATAGTTTTATGGAAGGGTAGGGAAATAAGTAGCAAGATGGTCATAATGGACTTGACTAGGTCCACTTTGAAATGAAACTAGAAAAATATAACAACCATGGAAGTGGCTGCGATAATAAGTTGTCTTACACTTAAGTATGCATATGTATTTGATACCATGGTATCAAAGTAATAACATAAAATAAGAGGATGCAAGTAGTCCACTAATTATTGTTTCATCTTTGTAAGTAATATGAAAGAAACACTGGAAATTTTGTATTCTGAATGTTGCATTAAATAATGTCCATATCATTCAATATAGATGTGAATAAATATATGAAAAGTATCTAAGGTATTGTTGTGATGCTAGATCAATGTTACTAATTTTGTTTGGTAGTTTTGTTGTGTGTGGGTGGAATATAAAATAGGAACCATATGTTTGCATGTATGGAAACATTCTAGAGAAGGAGCGTGAAATGAATATAAGGGCATGTGTGCCTCATAATTAAGTCATCGCTCAAAATAAAATGAAGTGGGAACACTTGATACTGACGACACGAGTGTAGGAATGAAAGACAAGAGACATTTTTCTTTCCATCTTAAGACAAGATGGATTGAGGGAAGACTAAGGATGATTTTTAATAAAAGGAGGGAAATGTAACACCCCTATAACTTTTCCTTTTTAGATAGTTATTATTTTTAAACATTGAACGATTATGGAATTTAATGGAAAGGGAGGCCATTATGAGACTTATGTCATGATGAAATTGTATTATTATTGTTAATTCTATAAATAAATTGCTTGGGAATAGTTAGGAAGAGCACTAGAGTGTAGAAGACTTCTTTCCATCGTGGCAGAAACTATGGTGGTCAAATCCACATGATGGACCTTCTCAAAAAAGTCTCCTAAAAATACCTAGGATAAAAATTAAATAAAATCAACATAATGGGAGAGAAAATTTATGTTGATCACTTATTTGGAGGGAAATATTAATTAAGGTCGAATAAAGTGCTATTGGAGAGAAAACCAAGCTTTAGAGAAAAATAAAATTACATTTTTTGGAAAAAATAAAACAAAATTTCCTAGGCTATTGGGTAGGCAAACCCTATAAAGAGAGATGCTACTAAGGAAAAAATTTCTAGGGAAGCAAGGCATAAAAACACTTTGTTTAGAATCACAAGGGGGAGATTCTTGAAGGCAAGAAGATCTTAGCTCGAGGGGAACTATCAGATATAGTTCAAGATTGGGTGGAACATGCTCTGCTCTTAAATATTTCCCATGCATTTGATTGATTTTTGGTGGATCTTTGTTCTATTTTATTCGTTGATACTGAAATCATTTTACTCTATTTTATTTGTTACGATAGGAATAATTAATAGTTCAGTTAGTTATAATATTGATTTGATGCTTATGTTTGATGATCAATTATACAAATTACCGAGTTGCATGTAGAGTTTAATTATTTTCTAATATTTGTATTTCGCTGGACACAAGACTTCACTACAATTCACATTTGAAACTTCATGAGTAAGGTGAAAAGATTTGTCTTTAGTCATTAAATGCAACAATAAAGAAATTACATAAGAACTTTATGGAGATTAAACATATTATAATATGTTTTAAATCGAAACCTCAATTTTAGAATGGGAAATTTTGTTCCTGCATAGCTAAAACATCTCATTTTAAATAAATGAAAACAAGTGAATACAAGTTCTAAATTGTGCAAGGGTACAGTATTGGAATAAATTTTGTTAGAAGTATTGTTAATATAAATTCTTGTTAGAGTATATAATGGATTATTAATAGCATTTGATGTACCTTTTCATATATATATGGTAAATCCTAGTGGTTTGGACAAGAAAGGAAGGTAGGGTAAGGGCCACGAGTAGAATGACCTGACTTAAAATAGAATGGTATGTAGAAATAAGAGTGGATTAATATTGAACATGTCGATCGAAGCCTGTAAATTGGATAAGTTAAAAGTTCTTCTATTCATATTTCTGAGTAGTGTGATAAATTAGAATTTAAAAGTAAGACATTGTAGCTAGCACCGTGAGGATAGGAACGGAATAGAAATTATTCGTTATACTCCATAGGAGGAATTGGGCATATCAATCATGGTAAGAAAAATATTTATCAATTACACGCTAAAGGACAATGAAATAACTTCTAATTTGATATATGGAGACATACATGTATAAATAGAGGCGATTTGGTTAGAAATTACAGCCTAGGGACTTGTGCCATCCTGCCTAGTTCTAGTGTATATTTGAATTGGAAATTCGTAGGTAAGGAAGAGAAGTCATGGGAAGCTAAGGCAGGAAAATAACCCAAGCAATAGTGCATGCAGAATTGTATAAGAGAGATTCCATGGATTGTAATCATCAGCTATGACACACACATAAAATAATCTAAAAAAATCTTAGATCTATACGCACGTAAACGAACGTATGTCTAAATAAGTGAATTAGTTTCAGTAGTAAGTCCTTGTTTTGTAAACATCAACAAAAGGGACACGGGCATAGCGATTCTCTATCTCTAATTTTGGGAAGAAAAACATGTAATTCTCTAGCAACCTACTTATAAAAGTACTGAAGGGCTAAAGTGAAACATCATAATATTCAAAATCAGTACGATTAAGAGTGATTTCAAGTGTACAAGAAATCTTTGTAACCGGAATATCCAGGCCCAAGGGTATGGTATAAAATAAGTTTGAAACAACCGCATGTGAATTTGGTGGACCTAAGATCGACCCGGCCAACTATTTAATCTGTGGTGCATGCAAGAGAAATGGTTTTTTTAATTACAAATATCTGGAGAGCAGACCATCGAACAAGATCTAGAGTCAACATAGCATAACTGATAACTTCAAAATGGAAAGAAGCCCATCATGTAACCATAGTACAGTTTTAGAAAAAAGAAAAAAAAAATGACAATAATTAAAGGGTTGAGGTATAACAAGTTTAATTAATGGTTAGTGCCAACTATGAACTTAAAAATGAGAACCCTTGCGAATTGAAAGTGTTTTAAAATGAGATTTAGATTTCATTGAAACTCAATTAGGTTGGTTGAAAGGAAAAAGGAGAAACTATTATGGGACATTGTTAGTAAACAAAATTGAGGGAGCCATTATAACATCATTAGGTGCTATTTATAGGCTGGAGAAAAAAAGTTAGTTAGAAATTAGGTACGTTACAAAGGGAAGCTATTATCACCTCAATTTTTTTTGGATGTGAAGGATATGTGCATATTCCCAAAGAGTAAGGAACTAAACTAAATGATAAATCCATGAAATACATTATTCTAGGATATGTTGATGTTGAGTTAGGTTATGGAATATGGGAACAAGTAAAAAATAAATTTATTAGAAGCATAAATGTCATTTTTATTGAATTAGAAATGTTTAATAGGTCTAGAGAAAATATGGAGGTAAATAAGGTTCTTGATAGACCAACAAAACAACAATAAAATGTTACACCGCTACAAGAAAATGAGCATGACGGGATCAAGATGAACAAGGAGAAATTGTGCAATGTCCATTGCAAGAGGTCCAACCACGTCAACCATTACAAGAAGTCCAACTGCAACAACCATTGCAATAGGTCCAATCATAAAGAACTCCACCATAGTCAGCTTGCAAGTTTAATTAGCCTCATAAGCCCTTACAAAGTTGTCATCCCAACCTATATTTGTTTCACTGATGAAGGAAAGCTTGACCCTTTTCAAGAAGCCTTTATATATAATGATAGCAAGGAATGGAAGAAGGATATGCAGGAAGAAGTGGAATCCCTATTAGAAAATAAAACCTTGGAGTTAGTGACACTTCCAAAAGGAAGAAGGGCCTTACACAACATGTGGGTATACAAATTCAAGCACAAGGTTGAAGGAACGAAGAGGTACAAGGAAAGAGTGGTAGTGAAGGAATTTTCCAAAAAAGGAGGTATATGTTTTAATGAAATATTCTCATTTTGTTAAGATGCCATCCATTAGAGTCATTCTTATTCTTGTTGTTGCCTTGGATTTATAATGTGAACAACTAGATGTCAAGATCACCTTCGTTCATGGTGAATTGGAGGAGTTTTATATGGATAAACTTGAAGGTTTCAAAGTAGAAGATAAACAAAATATAATATGTATACATTAAAGAAGAGCCTTTATGGGTTGAAACAAGCACCTTACTAGTGGTTCAAGAACTTTGAGTCATTGATGTTGATCTATGGTTTTAAAAGACTAGAAGCTTATCATTATATCTATATCAAGACATATGCTCATGACAATTATATTACATCATTGCTATATGTGGATGACATGCTCATTGTTGGACATTGAAAAATAATGATTAACCCAGTGAAAAATGATTTGGGTAGCCATATTGTGCAAAAGGATTTAGGTACAACATGACATATATTGCAAATGGATATTCTTTGTAATAGAAAGAACAAAAAACTATGATTGTCACAAGAAAAATAAATTGAGAACGTGCTCTACATGTTCAACATGAAGGACTCCAAGCTACCTAATACACCTCTTGCAACCCAGTTCAAGCTAAGAATTAATTTATGTCCTTGTGATGACAACTAGAAAGAAGAAATGAGTAGGGTTCCTTATGCTTCAATAATCTACAACTTCATGTATGTCATTCTATGTACATGGATAGATATTGCACATGTAGTGGGAGTAGTGAGAAGATTCCTTGCTAATCTAGGAAAACAACATTTGAAATTAGTAAAATGGATTCTGAGGTATCTCAATCAAAAGTATGGACACCTTGAGGCGTAAGATTTATAGTGTGTGTTTATGTTCAAAAATGATATGATATAATGATGAATACACGCACCATCAGGCCATATACACAATGGCGCTATACCCTATAGTGTGAATATAGGATTTATGACAAAGGTCAATATGTGTGTTTGATTCAATCCCGAGTATAATTAATTATTTAGAATTTAATAAAATATGTCCCTGAGAATAAAATTTCATTAATGTATTGTCTGCTTTGGGTAGCTCAAGTGTCGATGGCCATGGAATGAAGTCTCACCGAACTAGAGATCTTGGGTTCAAATATTGGGTTACCCTCCCCCCATAGCAGGGTAAATAATGGACATGTAAACACAAAAATTGGAGATTCCTACCAAGCTTACAAAAAAAATAATAATAAAAATTCATTAATGTATTAGTAAATTAAGAGTTGACCAAAAAATGATAATGTCTTTTAGTCGATATTTATAACAAGAGGAAATTGTTTTTATGATAATTAAATATGGTCCATGCCAAGTGCAAATAAGTCACATGATCCTAGATTGGGTGGTGTGCAATTTGTGGTGTCAGGTGCACAATTAGTGGTATAAACCCCATTTTATATATTTCCGCACATGGTTATTGATTTGTAATGTACATTGGACAAGTGGTTTCCCATGGGATAGTCTCTACCTAGGGAAAAGTGTCCAAAATAATTATTTTCCTAAGTGTGACCTTATAAAGTGAAAGTGACTTTATAAGTGGTAAAGTCAATGTTAAATTATAAAGTGAAAAGTAACTTTAGACGTCAAGTACTATGTGGGTAATTTATTTCATGGGTGAGTTAAAAAATAGAAAGTGAGAATTAAATGCACATATGTTCTCATCCCTTGATCTAAATTAATCTGAGCCATTAGATCTTATGGTTGCCCAAAAGTCATTTAGGGAAACACAAGGGAGAAAATAAAAGAGAGGTTGCATTCATTCTTCATGAGAAGATTGGAGAAAGCAGGTCAAGAGCTGGAGAAAAGTTATGAAGGAGAAATTTTTTGCAGCAAATTGAAGGAGTGATTTCTGGGCAAAGCTGGGCATGGAAATCAATGTTAAGAAGACAACAAAAGGTACAATACGAACAATATTGAATGTTGTGAGATGCACATCGTTCGAGAGAAGTTTTTGAAAAAAAATTGAAAAAAAAATTGTACAGTCCATACAGTAGTACGGAAATCCATACATTCCGCACAGTCATATCCATACAATACATATTTTCAGCTTCAAGTGGGCATGGAAATCAAGGCAAAGTGGGAATAGTTTTCAAGGATTTTTCGATTGAAGAGATAAGTTGTATTTTTTTTTTGTTTTGTCTACAAATGTATTTTTCCTGAACTTGAAAGATAAATAAATTTGAAGAGATCTCTAACAAGTTTTGCTCGGAGAAGATTGAAGTGGTTTTGCCTGGGTCTAAGTTGACAAAAAATATGTGTGTATTTTTATGTGTGTTGCTAGTCTGGTTATGTCCATATTTGTTTTCAGCATGTGTTGACAGTCCCATGTGTTTTAATCTGAAAATTTCATTTCAAGAATTCTATATGTTGAATTTATGTTTATGGGAAAGGGCATTTAACTAATGCGAGTGATAAGGTGAAATTAAAACTGGCTTGGGATTGTTGGAAACATTTTTTAGTCATCAAATTTCAACATGGTATCATAGGTACAAGCTGAAAATTGCACTTTGAACAACAGACAGTAGTTTGGGAAAGAGGACAGTGGTTTGGACAACAAACAAAATTTCTGGACATCAAACAGATATTTTGGGACAACAAGGTAAAATTTCACACAGACTAAACTTTTGGGACAACAAGGTGTGATCTAAAGTTCATTTCTCCATTTTCTTGATTTTTTAAATTTTGGACAAAAGTCACAGCCATTTCCTTAAGGATAGAGGATAGACTAGATGGGATATCGAACTATGTCGTTTGGAAGGATAAAATTTAGACTATGTTTAAGGAGGTAACAATTTGGGACATAGTGCGGTAAGCGGTTGTACCTCTTGCGGCTGGAGATGAACTTGCTGAATTCACAAAAAATAATCGGACAAGATGCTGCTACGTGTCATGAGAGGAAGAATAAGTGGAATAAGGGTACTATAGCTTCAGCAGAAGTTGAGCAGTGTGCTTCACAATTTGACCAAAGCTTTGCATTTATTACTTCTACATCTAGTAGGAGTGCATAATGTGATGTGTGGTACATAGATAGCAAGGCTTCACACCATGTGACAGGTGCACATGAGTTCATTTTAGAGCTTGCAGAGAGGGGACTTGATATTGAGATTGTACTAGGAGATGACTGCACTGTGAGGGTTGTTGGTGTGGCCATTGTGCCCTTTGAGAGAAGGTCTTTGCCTCCTTTGAAGGTCATGGATTCAGGGATGAATAAGAACTATATTTTAGTGTTTGCTATGTTGGAGAAGGGGTTTGAGGTCAGTTTCTTAGGGGGAAAGGTATTGATGCATCCCAAGGGAGTTTCCATCGCTTCATCCAAAGTGATTGCAGTTCACTATGGGAAACTATATAAGTTCAGTTTTCAGTCGGAAAGAGCATTGGTGAGTAGCACATATGGTAGCACTCACACTAGTACCACCAGTAGTAGATACTTGTGTGAGTTATGGCACCAGAGAATGGCGCATATGCATCATGGATATTTGATAGTACTGAGGGAGATCACTACTAGAGTTCCTGATTTCACTGTCGAGCATTATGAGGTCTACAGAGGTGTGCTTTGGGCTAGTACACCAAGTTACCATTCCCTGCGAATGGCAACAGATCTATAGGTATATTAGACTTAATTCATACTTATGTTAGTGGCTGTATGTCTCATGTGTCTTTGTGTGGTTATGAGTATTATGTTATATTCATTGATGACTACTCTATGAGGACTTGGATATATTTCCTGAAGACCAAGGGTGAGGTCATTAGTCACTTTAAGAATTTCAAATATCTTGTGGAAAACTAGACAAGTAGGAAGATTCGGGTCTTGAGGTCAGACAATGGTGATGAGTACACTGATGGTGGGTTTTCTAAATTATGTGCACAAGAGGGCATTAGGAGAGAGTTCACGGATCCTTAAACCCCCTAGAAGAATGGGGTATCTGAAAGGAAGAGTAGAGTTACTGTTGGGGTTGCTCATGCGATGATTCATGATCAAGGGTTGCCTTTGTTTTTGTGGGCTAGGACCTGCAATATTGTTTTTGATCTTCAAAATAGGAATCCTCATAGAGTATTCGGGAATACGACTACGGAGGAGGCTTTCACTGGAG
The DNA here is from genome assembly GCA_000404065.3 of Pinus taeda. Lineage (NCBI taxonomy): Eukaryota > Viridiplantae > Streptophyta > Pinopsida > Pinales > Pinaceae > Pinus > Pinus taeda. The sequence goes on from APFE031702768.1 coordinate 113,917, forward strand.
AGAAGCCTCATGTGGCACATCTTTGTATCTTTAGATGTCTCACATATCCTTATATCCCCAAAGAGCAGAGGACGAAGCTGGAACCCATGGCAGAGAAGAGTATCTTTATGGGTTATAGTGAGACTTTCAAGACCTATGGGATCTTCATTCCTTCTAAACAGAGAGTGGTGAGAAGGAGGGATGTGAATTTTGAGGAGGAGAGGGCCTATCTAAGTTTGTGGGAGTATGATGAGAGAGAGTCATAGACTTCTCCTCAGCAGGGAGGTCAGGTATAGGGAGCAGAACCTTAGGGTTCTGGATCAACTGGTATAGGAGGTACTTCAGTGTCAGTGACATCTGGGGCACGAATGGCGAGTTCACTGAGCACTTATTTAGGGATTCCATTGGTACAGAGTTCACATGGCACTTTAGATGACATAGGCACAGGTGCCAATACAGGTTCTTCAAGGATAGCTGTTAGTACAGGCACATGAGGGTCAGTTGGAAGACCTTTAGGTTCACTAGTCTAGGGGTAGAGGATGAGGTTCCCTACGAGGAAGCTTCTTCAGGGAAGAGGAGGCCCAAGTGGCTTCAAGATACATTGAAGGAAGCAGATTTTGTTTGTCCTCTGAAGAGGGTGAACAGGGAGACTGTGTCACCTGATCGGTTTTGCAGTTATGTAGCCAAGGCTACTAGCATTCTTGACTCTGAGCTTAATAGATATGAGGAGGCTTCCAGCGAGGAGGTATGGAGAGAGGCTATGGTAGAGGAGTATGCCTCTATCATTAAGAACAATGTCTAGGAAGTGGTCCCTAGGCCTGAGGGCAAGTCAATTGTGACTTCTAGGTGGCTCTACAAGATCAAGCATGTTGTGAATGGCAGCATTGAGAAGTTCAAGGCAAAATTTGTGGCTAGAGGTTTCTCATAGATAGAGGGAGTTAACTATGATGATACCTTCACTCCCGTAGCTCAGTACACTTATATCTGATCCCTTATTTCTATTGCTGCAGAAATAGGTTGGCAGATCCATCAGATGGATGTGAAGACCACATTTCTAAACGGAGTTATAGAGGAGGAGGTGTATGTTGAGAAACCACAGGGCTTTGAGGTACTTCAGTGGGATATCCATGTATGTTGGTTGAGGCGAGCACTCTACGGACTTAAGCAATCTCTGATAGCTTGGTATTTAGGATTGATACTTACTTGCAGCATATGTGTTTCATGAAGAGTCATGCAAATATCAACCTATACTACCTTGTTGTAGGGGATGATCTACTCATTCTTTTGTTGTATGATGATGACTTTCTCATTACTAGGGAAAAGATACTGATTAGTGGTTCCAAGCAGGATCTTGCTATGGAGTTTGAGATGAAGGACATTGGGTTGATGCATTACTTTTTGGGGCTTGAGGTGTGATAGGAGGAGGGGCATATCTTTTTGGGGCGGGGGTAGTATGTTGTGGATGTGTTGAGCAGATTTCACATGGAATACTGTAGACCCTCAAACAATGGAAATCCTAGAAGCACAACAAGGACATGAAGAGCTTATGGACCTAGTCCTAAAGCTAAATGATCAACTTGAAGAAACAGAGAAGGAGTTGGACACTTTGATTCAGTTAAAGAAAAGTGACTTGGCCACAAATTCCAAAAATGCCATCCCCATAGTATCAATAGCAATTCCTTCCACAATGGAAACATCCTTGGCACCTACAGCTCCACCTGCCACAACACTGCCAATTACAACTGAGTCCACTACAGAAGAAGGTACATCAACTAAGAAAACATCAAAACTGGTAAAAGCTATGGAGGAGATTTCCATGCAAGCTACAGAGCTCAAAAGATTAAAGGAGAAAGTGGCAGGTTTGGAAACTGATTGCAAACTTGCCCAAATTCAGCAAAGAGAAGAAACACAGAAAGCCTAAAGAATGGGTGAGAAAATCAGAGCCCTAGAGAAATATTTGACACTGCAGAAGCCACTAGGACTGGCTAAAGAGATGCTTTGGGCCAATATCATTGACTCTGTTAATGATATTTGGCCATGAATCCAAGTTATATTTGAGCAAACTGAATTGGTGAAGGTAGCCATTAAATCCATCCAGAAAGTAAGGGAAGAATTAGGGGACAAACCTAAGGATGAAAATCGACTCATCCACATCCTGGACAGTAAGAATAGATATGAGCTCCATGAGCTTGGCATAGAGGATAGGAATGAAGCCATTCTAGAGATTAAAAAGGTTATTTCCAAAAGAAACGTCATTCTCAACTTAGAAGAGAAGTGCCACAACATACAGGTAGCCATTGACAGTTTTATGGCTAAATTTCAAATTTTGAGGGACAAAGGCCTTCCCACTCTTATGGTCATCAATGATAAACTCATGACCCAATTGGACTATAGTGATAGACTCAAGAGATTGGCCATGGAACAAGCCAGCTCTTCAAGCATTAAATCCCTACCAATTGGGAACTTATTGTATGATACATTGGAGAACCTGTTTTTCCTAGAACATGAGGTGAAGCATTTGTTTCTCACCAAGCCCAATTTTGCAAAATACAGAGAGGCAGATAAAATTTACAAAAGAATGTTGAAAATGAGATTGCTTGAGGTAGAATGGTGGGAGAAAATGACAGATTTACTATGAAAATTTTTTACATCAGAAAGTTACCACAGTAAATCAAAAGGCAGCTAGGTGAAACAAGTAAAATACAGATCAGCAGGGTCAAAGGGTAATAGAGTCAAAGAGTGTCAGTGAAAGATCAAAGTAAAGAAGATTCCAGCATAGAAATACCACAACTCTCAGCTAGCCTAAAGGGCTCAAAACTCAACAGAAAAATCCAACAACACCAAAATAAAAGGGACAACAAGAAGAAGTTTTACATTTGTTTTTATCTTCATGCATGAATATATTTTATTCCCTAGATTAAATCTGGAATCGTTATGAGATATTTTGTAATTTTTTTTGTATAAATACTTCAAATTTCGAAGTATGTAGGTGGATAGAAATTTCTATATACTTTTTCTCTCAAATCAAATTTCTATTGTATCAATGACTCGATTGGCTTGCTAGATCAAGGAATAAAGATCAGATATTTTACAGGATTCTTGTGTAAAGCGAAATACAAATAAGTATTCTCCCATCTTTAATGTTATTTTCCTTATGTTTTTTCCATAATATTTTGTGTATATCTCTAAAATCTAAATGTATAACAAGGAATGATATTTCAGAAATTTCTCAAATGCACTCTGTCTTGATTGTTTTACATTCTAAATGTTTTCTCCTAAACTATCTTATCTACGGAATTCTTAACTACTCCTTAGCTTCCATAGTTTCTCCTCTGATCTATAGCAAGGATTCTTAATTTCCCTTTTCTCATGATCATCCTCTATTCTTCACTCTGATCTTGGTCCAAGGGTTCTTAATTTCCCTTTCACCCTGGTTAGAATCATTTCACCCATTAGACCTAAAGTTTTGCCTTTTTATTTGCTAGCCTACTCTCTGAACATTCCCTTTAATGATCTGGTCTAGTTATGTTATCTATTGATTGACTCCATAGCCCAATGGCTTGAAGACCTAGCTCTATCCATTTTCTCTAAGAATTCCACCACCCAACCTTCAATTTAAAACAAAACCCCATGAACACTAAGAACTAGCCTAAAATATCATACAAACAGAGCTAAATTATAAGGAGAGAGCCCTCTCTGGACTTAGGTTGGCTAGAGCCTAAGCCTAAAAGATTGGTTTGTGGTTACCTTAGACGCTTCTTTCTTTTGATAACTTCTATAGAGAACTTCTGAGTGATAACATAGTGGCAACCATACTGGGGATTCAAACCCCCAGTCTTAATAAACCTTTGAGAACATTTCAAATCTTTATTTCAAGCCTCTTGAAGGGTTTATTAGAAGCTATTTACAAAATCTCACAAAAAGAAAGTAATTAGAAAAGCAAGAAACTCTGGCTTCAAGGAGAACTCACTATACTAGGGCCAATCCAAATCAAAACCCTACCTCGATAGTGGATAATCCTAACCTGATTTTGAGAAGATCCAAAAGACAAGAAAGTTCAGTAAGTCCAACACCTTCAATCAATGCAGATTCATGCCCTGATGAGTGGTTGCTTTTAGAAGACCTCCCCTTTGATGAGTCGTTTGACCTTTCCCTATTTAGAACTAGGTCTAAAAGTGCACTTGATGACATAGTTCTAGATCCAAAGTTTATTGTAAACCTCGAAGTTCAGAAAGAAAACCAGTTTATTGATGAGTATATTCTAAATTCTCCTCAGTCATCCCTTACTACTGCTAAGATCCCTAATTTTTATGAACCAGTGTCAACTACCCTTAGTTCACCATTATTCCCTTCCACCTCTGAAGTTCATTCCTCACCTCCATTTATACATGCACTTCCCTACCAACCTATCATTACCCATCAATCACCTATTACTCCCAGTTCTCCATCAACTATTGTATCATCTTCTGGTACCCCAACCCCACTTCTTAGCCCTACCCAAATTAGAGCCATGGCAAATAGATATGCTCCTCTTATGTTACCTGCCTCGCTTGGTGCCGTGCCAGAAGATTACCAAAATAAAATTATCCAATTTTATGGCATAGGACCTTATATAGCACAACATCATGTAAACAAAAAAACAGATTACTTTGAATTGCATGAAATTGATATTGGAGATGTTCAAATGAGACTTTTTGCTCAAACTCTAGTTCATGATGTAAGGAAATGGTTTAGATCGTTACCTGCTAATAACATAGATAATTTAGATATATTTTATCAACAATTTTTAAATACATGGGAAAAGAAAAAGAACCCTTTGCAGATCCTTTCAGAATACGAAAACATCAGAAGAGGACCAAATGAAATAGTCTGGTATTATTATACGAGATTTAAAAATATATATAATGCAATACCAGTCAATCTTAGACCCCCCACCTAACTTAGCACTAATAAAGTTTGATGATGGGTTTGATATTGATATGGCCTTCCAACTCAGAGAGAGAAATCCTCCAACTTTAGAAAACATGCAGAGTGTAACAGTTAGTGTGGGAGCCAAGTTGCTAGCAAAAAGAGCTAGGGTTAGGAATGAAATGAGAGGATATGCCAAAGAGGAAGCCTCACCCTCTGACCTTAAAATAGATGTTCTAACCAAGGGTATGGAAAAACTGATGGATAGGATAGAGAACATTGAGAGGAAGCCTTAATGGGATAATCAACAGGCACCTCCAGTGACAAATCCAAACTTTAGAAAGAATCAGAATCAAAATACTGGGAAGAATGGACCTAATCAGAATATTAAGCCTCCCTTTCAAGAAAACTATGTTGAAACATTCCATTTAGATTACTATAAATAAGACACACACATTAACTTGATGCGATTAGATGATGAGGAAACTGTCTTCTTGACCCAAGATGAGTCGAAACTGCATATGCTGCAGCAATTCCAGACCCAATCTGGAGAATCATTTGAATATAAAAAAGGGTATGATTCTGCCATTTTTGAAGTACACAAACAATACAATTTAAGAAGTAAAAAAAATTCTGACACTCCTAACCAAACCAAGAAAACAGTGCCAAATCAACCCAAGAAGATCAAAGCAGCGCCAGTCACTAAAACTCTTCAAATTCTCCCTAGACCAAATCAGAACCCTTCTGGTCCCACAATTGTAGATATAACGCATGAACACCCCCTAATGATCAACCATCCACTTCAATCCCCTCCAAGGAGACAATGGAGAAATCTCCAAACACCATATTATAAAATCCACAAAAAAACATCTAAAATGTAGAAAAAGAAGAGAAACCTACTCCAACTCCTACTATAAAAATTCCAAGTCCTCAAATAGAAAAAGGCCCTTTGCCTTTTAATTTGGGAGAAGGGGTAGCTAAACTAAAAATTTCAGTTCCCTTAACAGAGCTGATTAAAATTCAAACCTATAATTCTCAAATAAAAAAAACCTTAAACTTTGCCAAGAATGAAGATTTTGTCAACTTGTTTAATGATTAGCCTAAGCTTATATTTGGTCCTGATGTTACTGACAAACCACTAGAAGGAGGAATACCACCCTTTTATATTATCCTTATCATTCATGATAAAATCTTACACAATCCAATTTTAGATTTAGGGGCTTCACACAATTTAATGCCTAAATCGGTTCTCGAAAAGTTAAACTTGGACACTACTAGACCTTACAAGGACTTATTTTCATTTGAGTCAAGTCATGTAAAGTGTCTAGGGTTAATCAAAGACCTGCGTGTTTCCTTAGTACAATATCCTTCTAAGACCATTCTCATGTACATAGTAGCCACTAACATCCCACCTAAATATGGCATGCTATTGTCTAGATCATGGGGAGCTAAACCCCAAGGGTCTTTACAACTTGACATGTCATATGCCACAATATCAGTATTTTGACAACCTAAAAAGTTGTACAGATAGACCCTAATGAAATATGTGGTGAGTAGCTGGGATAGACCTGTTATGTAAAAAATTAGTTAGTTTAGATTTATTATTTAATTTTAGGTTAAATTAGACGAAAGGACACGATCATAAGATCATGCCCTTTCCCCAAAGGGTTCCCATGGTGATATATAAGCCAGGAACCCCAATGTAACCAATCATCATCTGTCAATTAATTATTAATAAACATATATATATTCTCCTACATATCAGAAGTTTTTTGCTTCATTGGTATCAGAGCGTACGATCCTGGTTGCTCTGTTGTGCACAGGTCTAAATAGCCACTCATTTCCATTGTTTAGTATTTTTTCTTCCACTGTCTTACCGTGCCATTCTGTTGTTTTGCGTAGCTCCATATTGTTATCCGCCAACTCCCACTCCCCACTGCGTCTATCCTCTACACCTCCAACCCCCGTCCACTTTTCTACTTCTGCCTTCCCATCTGCTACCATGCTCACAGCATGTCCCTACTATTTCTGTCCGCTGACCTTTGTGCAAATTTGAGCAAATACAACATCAGTAAGCTAGGGCATTTTGAAACGATTTTTGTTGGATATGAACAAATACAACACCATCAGAGGCAGGACATTTTTTCTTACTTGGTACCTTTGTCGATTTACAGTTTGGGGTTCTGCTTGACAAGTATTAGTTATAAAAAAAAGCATGATTGTTGGGAGGTGACCGTTCAGCTAGACGACTATCCGCATACGATATATAATATATATATAATATATATATATAAGTTATATATATATATACTATAATTTAATTATAATTATATAATATATAACTTTAATTTAGTTATATATATATATATATATATATATATATATATAATATAATATAGATATATATATAGATATATATATATATATATATATATATATATATATATATATATATATAGATATATATATATATATATATATATAGATATATATATAGATATATATAGTTAATTTATTTATTAAAAAAAACTTATGTCATATAATTAAATTAATTAATTTAATTTAATTATTTAAAAAAAAATTAAGTTGGCAGATAAATACACGCCCCCACAAACTCGCTCAATGTCGACAATGACAATGGCAGATTTCCAAAAAAAATGTTGGACATGGAGCATAGGATAAATAACAACCACGACGAGGTCAATAAAAGGTTAGATGATTTCGAGATCAAGCTTAAGGAGTAGGCTGACAATATCAAAAATATTTAGGATACGACAAATCAAATAGAAATAAAGATTCAAAATCAACATGTCCAAATAGAAGTAGACATCAGAGAAGCCTTAACATTGCTAAAACTTCTGTGTAAAAAGGTGAATTGTACACCCGCACAACTACTACAGGAAAATGAAGAGAATCAAGAGCACATCTCATCAGATTCAACAAAGTCAACAGACTCTCATGAAAAAGTTGAATCCCCAAAAAAATCAGTGACACCCCACCAAGAAGTATGTAACGCAACTCTTACAAACAAGAAATTCTGGGATACCTTTACCAATCAACACCCCTTTCTCACTCAACCATTAGCAACCTACTAGCGAACGGCAAAAGTCGAGATGCCTAAATTCAATGGAAACGAAAAAAAAAATGTTGCATGGATAAATAAAGCAGAAGAACACTTTGAGATATATGACATCAATGACGATGAAAAAAATCTCAGGCACGCATCCATGAAAATGGAAGGGGAAGCATATAATTTGTATATGTGGTGGAAAAAGACAACACACTTCATTAGCTGGAGAAAATTTAAGGATGCATTCTTTAAAAGATTCCAAGGTGTAAAAGAAGAAGATTTCTTTTCAAAACTCATCAAATTATGACAAAAAGGAAGTGTGGATGAATACACTCAATAATGGGAAACCTTGGTAACACGAGTACCTAGGTTATCAGAACCTCGTCTAATTCAATCATACGTCTCGGGACTCAAAACTCATTTACAAGTAGAACTTGAGATGCATGACATTACATCAATAGAACTAGCAAGACGAAAAGAAAAAATAGCCGAAAAGAAATTCGAAACAATATTTTGGTCAAAAGCAGAAAAAACATATTTAAGACGAAGAATACCCTAGTATGTGGACTCAAATAATATGAGATATTTTCCACCACATCACCGTGAAGATGAAAAATCTAATGTGGAAATGCAAAGGATAAAAGAGGTTAAATTCAAGTGTTGTGGTGAGAAGTGGGACCCCAAACATAGGTGTGTTAAAGGAAAAGAACCAAAGAACCTATATAATTGTGAAGTAACCAATGAGTCAAATAGTGAAGATTCTGAGATAGAAGAAACAGAAGATGCCCCAGAATTCTGACCAGAATTAGATGAAGGAAGTATTCCGCAAGTGTCATTATCAGCTATGATAGGTATATCACAACCTCAAACCTTAATGTTAAAAGGACACATAAATAAGAACAACGTAGTGGTTCTCATTGACTCTGGTAGCACACACAATTTTTTAGGTGCAAACGTGGTAAAGAGACTCAATATTTTTTCATCTCCCTTACCAAACATGAAAGTGATGGTAGCTAATGGTAAGAAGATTGAAAAGGTGGGGAGATACCATAAGGTCAAATTGCGGATTCGGGACTTTAATTTATAGTCTTCGTTCTTCAGAGTATCGTTATGAGGAGTAGATGTAGTCTTAGGTATCCAATCGCTACGAAATTTAGGTACTTATGTCACCAACCATCAATTACAATTTATAAAATTCAAATGGGGAGGTCAGAAGTACAAATTACATTGATTCCAAACACCAGAAAATCAAATTGTATCATCATCTCAGATGATGAGGATGATTCAAAAAGGAGCACCTGCTTATGTAGTACAATGTCACCAATGAGAAATGTTATCTACAAATATGACCAGTGAAGAGTCACGAGAGATACAAGATCTAATTCGAAAGCATGAAAAATTATTTCAAGACCTACCTATGAAGATGCCAAATCATAGGGAAATTGAGCATACAATAGAAGTCAAGGCAAGATCAGACCCCATCAACATCAAGCCATACCGATATCCACATCACCAAAAAATAGAAATTGCGACATTAATCCAATATCTATTAAAGTGTCGAACTTTGATCATCTTGGAATATTTGATCAAGTGGAAGAACTTAATCGAAGAAGATGCTTCTTTGGAGAATAATATCCGTCGTTACGTATGCTTTGAGGACAAAGCATTCTTTCGAGAGGAAGGCAATGTTATGTAAAAAATTAGTTAGTTTTAGGTTTCTTATTTAATTTTAGGTTAAATTATACGAAAGGGCATGATAATAAGATCATGCCCTTTCCCCAAAGGGTGCCCATGGAGATATATAATCCAAGAACCCCAATATAACCAATCATCATCTGTCAATTAATTACTAATAAACATATTTATATATATCTATTCTCCTGCATATCAGAAGTTTTTCGCTTCAAGACCTCAGAACTTTCCTATCTACTCCCTACATTCTGACATTGGTTCTCTTATTTTGTATAATGCTGAACAATCAAAACAAACTACTTCAAACAACATTGTTTCAGAACCAAAATAAATTTCAGTTACAGCTAAAAATGAAACTGTCCAAACTCAAGAGCTTTCCAATGATAAGAATGAACAAAACACCTCAAACAACGAAAATTTTCTTCCCCCTGATAGTGAAAATTATGAACATGAAATATTATGGCACCTTGAATTTTATGGATCAGTGAATAAGTTAGGAGCAGGAGCAGGAGTGTGGATATATAATATGGAGAATTATCACTCAGAGGGCCATGCTTACAGACTGAATTTCAAATGCACTAACAACATGATTGAATATGAAACCTTCTTTTATGTCTTAAATTATTTAGGAAGCTAGGAGCTATAAGAGTTTATGTCATGGGAGGCTCTGAATTAGTGATAAAATAGATTAAAGTTATATATATGACCAAATATCCTGGATTAAATTGTTACAAAGAAACCATTATATAAATACTAAACACTTTCCTAGAAACCAAGGTTGTTGTAATTCCTAGGAAGCATAATATGCAAGCTCATAGTTTAGTAATGTTTGAAAGCACTTGTAAGTTACCATTTCAACCCAACCATCAGTACACTACTTAGGTTTTAGATGTTTTGAAAAGAGAAAATCCCTATGTCAAACTATCAAAATGTGAATTTGGAAAAACATTTTTGAATTATTTGGGTTATATTGTAGGGGTGGTTAATTGAAGATAGAACCCTCTAAGGTCGAAGTCATTGTAAATTGGCCTAAGCCCAATACTGCTATAGAAGTTAGAAGTTTCTTAGGGGCAGCACAATATTGGAGAAAGTTTATTGCTAACTTCTCTTTGATTTCAGCTCCTTTACATGCTTTGACAAGTGTGAAACAGGTGTTTCAGTGGGGAGGAAAATAGTAGAAAGCCTTCGACACATTGAAACAAAGGATAAGTACAACAATGGTACTAGCACTACTAAATCTTCAGCATCCATTTGATATCGAAACAGATGCAAGTGAATATGCCATGGGGGTAGTGTTGATGTAGCATAGAAAGCCTATATGCTTTCATTCTGATACATTCACATCAATAGTAGTTAACTATCCTACATATGATAAGGAATTATATGCATTAGTTCAGAGTGTTAGAAAGTGGAAACATTATATAATGGGTAAAGAAAAAATCATACACGGAGCATCAATCACTTCAATATTTACACTCACAAACTAAATTGCAAAAATCAAGACACTATCGGTGGATGGGTTTTCTACAGCATTTTCATCTTGTTATCAGATATAACAAGGGTATACATAATAAGGTTGCAGACATGTTATCAATACCAATTATAAATGCATCCATAATACTTAATCATAATTCATTAATTCCTGAAAGTTACATTGAACAATATGCTCAAGACACAGATTTTAAGGATGTATATGCAACTTTATGTCATGGAAAGAAGGTAGAAGTATTGGATTATTTCATAAAGGAAAATATCTTATATCATTTGGGAAAGTTATGCATTCCACAAATTGAAAGAGTTAATATAGTTTGAGAAGCACATACTTCTCTCATATCAGGTCATTTTGGTGTAAGTGAAATAGTTGCAGAATTACAAATATTCTGTTATTGGCCATGAATGAATGAGACAGTTTCTAGATATATTAAAGGACGTACTATTTGTGCTACAAGCAAGTCACGTAATAGAAAATTAGGCTTGTGTACTCCACTTCCAATTCCTTCTCATCCTTGGGAAATTGTTTCTATGGATTTTGTTGGGGGATTGCCAAAGTCTAGAAAGGGTCATTATTATTTTTATGTAGTTATGGATAGGTTCAGTAAGATGGGTATTTTGACACCATGTAATAAATAGCTCACAACTGAACTAACTGCAAAGTTGTTCTTTCAAAATGTATGGGTTCGTTTTGGGTTACCCACTTCTATTGTATCTGATCGAGATTTTCAATTTGTCGGGAAATTTTGGTCAAGTGTATGGGAGTTAATGGAAAAAAATTAAAGAAGAGAATGGAATTTCATCGGCAAACAAATGGTCAGACAAAAGTGGTCAACAGGAGAGTGATACAGTTGCTTTGAGGATATTGTAGCAAGCATCCCAAACTTTGGGATGAGCATTTGTGTTATGTGCAATATGATTACAACCATGCAAAACATTCTTCTACTCAGAGATCTCCTTTTGAGACTTGTTTTGGTTTTATACCAAAGTCTCCCTTGGATTTTGTCTTTGGTAAAGACATAGGAATTGATGGACATAGTGATGTGCACAAAAAAACCAAGTTCATTGAAAAAATCCAGGAAATTCACCAGGAACTACAGGAACATCTGGAAAGAAGCCAAGAAAAGTATAAGGCGTGGCATGACAAGCATCGAGTTGAGCATAGTTTTCAAGTTGGTGATCAAGTCTTGTTTGTACATCAGTAAAAAAATATTGCAAGGGGAAGGTAAGAAGTTGAAACCAATTAGATATGGCCTTTTCAAAATACTTGACAAAATTGGTGAAAATGCTTTCTACGTAGATGTACCAGCTTATTTGTAGATCTATTCTGTCGTAAATGTTGAAAACTTGCAATTTTATGAGCCTTCATTGATTGAAGATCCCAAAGCGCAAGTTTATTTACCTTCCATTGAAGATCTTTTTCCTGAGTATCTTAATGAGCATATAGGAGGATATAGTTCTTGACAGGAGTTTAAGGACTTCGCGATGAGGAAATGTTAAGTATGTTTGAGTGGGATCAAAGGTACGAATCCAAGTAAAGCATGATGGATAGAGATTGGAAAAGTGAAGGAACTTTATCCTCACTTACTCAACATCTAAAACCAACTTTTGGTGGTCCAAAAGTTTCCAGTGGGGAGGCGAAATCCAAAATGCATCCATTTTTGCCTCTACTCCAGAGTCTTCAAATGCATATGAAAGTAGGATCTAGTGTAAATTCTCATTGGTATGATTCCAACGGTGTGAACGGCACATAAATCCGAGTCCAGATGAATAAGTTAGAGCTAGTCAAAGTTTTTGGGAAAATTAGGGGAAAAGTAAAAAAGTCAAAGGTCAACAGTCAATAGTCAATACAATGATGTTAGCAGGACATGTGTCATCCCAAGAATACACCACTTGTCTAGGATGATGTTAGCAAGTTGATGATGTGTCGCAGTATGATTGGTTGATATGGGCCAATTTGGGGCTGACATGTGGTAGCCTAGATTTTGCCCAATATTACCTAATTTCTAAAAATTTGGGGATCAAGGACGATTGAACCCCTAACGTCCTGGAATGACAAGTTTTCACCAGAAGGTCACACTAGATGGGCTATGGTGGATCTTGTTATTGGAGTTGATGACTTTGTATTTATGTTGACAGGATTTGGGGCGGCGAAAAAAAGGGCTGATGGCTAGAGTCAACCCCATGGCCGTCGGACCCCTTAATTAAGTTTCTGAAGTATCCCACATGGAACAGGATATGGTAAACAAAATTCCATATATATCAAACCAAACCAAATATATCAAAACAAAGTGCAAATATATATGGTCTAATGATAATTTATGTGTGTCAACCCATACCAAAATGTCAGAGTGTCGGGCGGGGGTTTCGACCCGTCGACTTCCAACATTATATACCAATGCCTTTACACCTTTGGGCTAACCAGCATATCATATGTTTGGGCTTGAAATAGATTGGAACAAAACTTTTTTTGAAGTTTATGCATGTGCCAATCAAACCACCAACCTGCAAACCGAGGTGGTTTTGTGTAGACATAAGTAGTTTTGCAAAGGGAAGAAGCGGTTTTACAGAGAGCAGAGGTGGTTTTGCACATTCCAAGGGGTCTGGAGGTCACAATGGCTAAATATGGGCAAGTTTTTACTCGTTTGACTCGAAATTTTGAGCTGAACGCAATGGTGATATCCTTTTCTCATTTGAGTCTTTGTTTTTGAGCTCATACCTGTAAAATAATTTTGAAGACAAAATAAAGCAGTCAACACTGGAAGCTAAAGGACCAAGAAATGTATCCAGGAAGTCAGGTGAAATACTTTATTAAATTTTGCTATGTTGATGTGATTGAATGTGTTTTCAATTTGCTTATGAGTTTATGTTATTTGTAATCTTTGGTATCCATTGCACTAAGTAACATAAGTAGACTTCACAGAAAGACTATAATACCATTTACATTTACGGATCAAATAATTTGCAACAAAACTTAGTTTTATTGATATCCCACTGAAATGATGATCTACCATGGCCAAATTTAATTTGATCTTGACAGAGGAAGTGATTGCATATAACTGAGCTTGGCCTCTGGGAGACTGCACTTAGTCACTCTGAAACATATATGAGGATATTTGAAATCTGCTCAAAATAATTTTGATTTCACTTCTGGAATTTAAGCTTCAAACTTGGAACTCTCTTCTAGGAAATAGGCATGTCTCCTAGACAAGGTATTGGCTCTCTTTTGTAGGTGAATTCATCTAACTTTATTTAGCCTCAATGGTGACAATAAATGATCATGAAACCGAACTTCCTTCCTTAATATTCAAAGGTCTTGAATACCCTTGTTGATCCAATCTTCAAGCGTAATGAATAGCAAGGTAAAATTTCAACTCGGCCTCAAACGTTTGCACAATTCCTTTGTACCAATCAAGCATAGATGAATTCGACCTTGACAATGGATAGACCAACTACAAAACACAAGCCTTATGAGTGACTCACATGGTCCCCTAGAGATATCAAATTTGACCCTATAATGGATCATTGATTCTTTAGGGGATACGCCTCTTTTATCAGTTTATAGGATCATAAATGGAATTACACAAGAACCCAACTCAGTCATTGTAAGGGAAATAATTCAACACTATAATTTTGTGGGGATAATACAATTCGATCTCCCTTCCTGCTAAATAATGATGAATATAATGCTTCTTATTCCCATTTTAATATTGCTTCAATTTAAGGAATTTGGATAGCTCATCACATCGAGATAATAGGGATCTCATCGTCCTAAAGGGAATAATAGTATCTGAACAATTTTAGCCTCTTAATAAAGTGATTTGGGTAGCAACGTAGCCCACAATGGTTAACAAAAAAGGAGTTTGGCCTTCTAAAAGGATATTTATTATTGAAGCATTCAACCTCCCGAAAGAAATCACCTCTTGAAAAATTAAACAACAAACCCTACAATGCCCCTGCAACAAATATGACAAGGAAATCTGTGCAATGTATGAATATACAACTAGGGTGGCAAAGAGACCACCAAAATTGGATGACATGGCTAGGGTGGCAATGGAATTCCACTGAAGCTAATGTAATAGTCCATTGAAATTGGATGAGCTAGCTAGGGTGCTAAAGGAGTTCCACTGAAACTAAAATGAGGACTTCACTCAAAATACTTGTTATAGGAACTCGGTTGAGATCAAACCAAATTAAAAAAGATATCACAAACAATAGGATGATGAATAATGGCCTCCTCTTCTCCTTTTATAAGACTTTGTTGAACTTTATCACCCTTCTATAACTAATTTTTATTATCTCAATTTTATTTATTTTTCTTATTATTAATACTAATAATATCAAAATGGGGTAACTTTCGATGGTCTCTTTGATAGTTTTATCCTTTCTCTAACCTATAAGAGACAATTAGGCAAGAGGAAATAATAGATTAAAACTATAACAATGGGGGACATTATAGTCTTCCCCCCCTTCCCCTGCACCCAAAAATTGCTTGTCCTAAAGCAATTTGAGCCATAGATGTGGCAATATCCACACATTTGTATTTAGATTTCCTTGCCCTATGTATTTGAATGTCCCAAATAGTTCTATTGTTGCCAAATATATGTCTTCTAATTTGTAGCTTACATTTCCCTGAGAGTTTTCTGCTACAACGATACAACCTGAGTATTGTTATCATCTATAGTTGCTTCATTTTTTAGTTTTATATGGAATTGTTTTAGATTTGTGTTAATGAGAACTGGCTCATCACTAAGAGTGGCACTAACATATGATAGTGAATGTATTTCCATCCGTTGAAACTTGAACTGGTCTTTGTAAACATGACCTAGTTCGTAGGTATTTCCCAATTGACTGGTTACAAATGCCTCAAATATCCATCCAGACAACCACATGACATTTTTGCAACATGGAAAATTTTGACGGTCATCCATGAACATTCCACCTGGCTTCTTCTTCTTGAGTTCCATATTATTCTCTTGGCAATCTTTACAACATGGAATGATCTCTCCAATGGTCTGGTGATCATCTCCTCGAGGGCTTAACAAAGAAAAATTTCACGGCCTTAGAAAGATCCTCCTTATGCCATTTTGTATTTAGAAAGGAAATTGTCAGCTATTGTAAGCAAGTCATCAAAACCTCAACTTTATGCTTTGAACCTATACCCATTTATTTCATGTCACGTTCCATCATGGCACGAAGCTATGGCCTCCAGATTTTATATCACAAAGCATCATAGCCCATAACAATTTCCTCGTCCAAGTTTGTTGAACCAAAATGTGTAGTTTCATGTTCTACAATGTAGCAGCAATTTGGTAATCCTTTAAATCAATCATGCATAGTTACATCAGTTCCAATTTTGGCCTTAACCATGCAATTTAGCAAGTCAACTTCACTAAAAAGTTCTGGTGATCTTGTGATACTTCCATCAGATGTCAATATTGTTTGAACAAACTAGTTTTTCTCTTTCTTTTTAAAAATATTAGGGACATAAAAATGTAGGTTCAAAAATATTGTTACCAAGAAAACTATCCCTTGTTGACAATAAGGGGTTGTAGCCATGCAATTACCAACTAGAGCACATGTATTAATGGCCTCATCTAGTTGGTCTATTGCAGCGTGTCCTGAAGAAACATAGCCATCGCCTTCAATTAGTGCCATAGTAGCACAAACAACATGGAGAGGGTTATGAACAAGGGTGGTATCTTCCTATAAAACTCATAAATTAAATTTACAACAACTCGATGGAAATTCTCCAGGAGGAAACGCTGATATTTCTATTGGATCTTGAGTATTCAAGATAAATGTTAAGAAGTCAAAATCATTTATGAAAATGTCAACCAAGCACACTGAATTAAGAAGCCCATGACCTTTTGTATTATTGTTGTCTTGAGATACTTCAAGTTGCAAGGTTCCTTTAAGCAAATCATGTTCCTCCAATTTTACTGATTATACCAAATGCATACTCATAAGAGGATTAACAACTTTATCCAAATATGAAAAGCTTCCTATATCACAAATTGCAACAATATTGACATAACTTGGGAATTTAATGAAGGCATTGAAGCAGTAACATATGATGAGCTCATAAAGTCTAAGGGTACTTCAAATTTCAGTACTGATAATACAAAATACATTACACTTCCATTTTTTGCAGAGTTCCCTGATGAGACTATAAAGAGTTGGTGAATGAAAATTTGAGGAACCAAGTAAAGGATTTTCAAAATTCAATGTGTCACTATTGTGAAAGCCTCTGGAACCATAAAAAAAAAATACATTTCTTAAGCACTACCTTAGTGTTATTTTTTTTTGAGTTTATGTCCTTAAGGGGGATCGCCATTGTCACTTCCCTCCCACAAAATTCAGCATGTGCAGTCAACACATTTGAGTTCCTTACAATCACCCAAAATATAGTGGCATTATCATAATTCATCTCGATTGCATAGTTATCCAAATAATCATATTTGACTTTGCTTGAACCTTGTTCGTAAAATGCTAGTTTAAGGGTGTCTATTTTTTCATGCAAAACTACATTGAATGTATTACCCCATGTTGGCCATATTTTACTCATTAGTATTCTTCATTCCACCTGTATATATGTATTTAACGTTTTCACACTTCCACATCCATTTGAATAATCACCTTCATGTTGATTTAATCACGTGTATAAAGTCTCTACCTTTTCATTTGGCCTAAAACCATTATTGGTCAAAGCTACTATAGCTGAAAGTATCCCAAAATTAATGCTTACCTTCAAGTTTACAGATGGAAGAGAAATGTATTTAAGTTGGGGTTCAACCAAGTTTCTTCTCAAAGTCTTAGTGAAGAGTTTTCCCTGCCATGATGAAACACCAGGCATCTCGGTTGCAAGGAATGTTAGGGTTCCATTTCCAACAACAAACTTGATTTCTAGAGTTGATGCGAATGAAAATAAAATATCTTTCCCATCGAGGATTGGGATAAATTGAAGCTGGTAATATAATGATCTTGACAATTCTAGGCTTGATAGCTAGATTGATGTGATTAGTGATCCAAATCATGAAACCCATTTCCAATATTGTTCACATGGCTTTCTTCCATTTGTAATCCATTCAATGAACCTAATTTAAGAGGGGAACCATAAGCTAATTGCAAGAGATTCAACCTTTCTTGTAAAATTACCAATGAATGTGGCATCCCCTCACAAGTTGAATGTTTTGACAAGCCCCATTGTATAGGTGTTTCCAACTTTGTAACCATCCCTACTTGGGCCCTGTTGCCTATATTTTTCATAAGATCCAGGGGTTTTCCATCCTCAAATGTATTCTTTTGAGGAGCTAGATTATGTAGTTCAGGCCCAATAGAGACCATGATATCTTTCTTCCTATTAGGAAATTTTTGGTCCATATGTAGTATATCACACTTTATCCCATGTGGGTAGTGAAGTGTTCTCAATTTTCTTGCTCCTTCTACAACTTCATTTTGAGTGTCTTCTGATAGCAACATCTCCTGAGGATCAGCGGGAGATATTCCTTTAGGAAATTTGATTTTCAAGTTTGTTCTCACCTCATCAACTACTTGAAGTTGATTTTATTGAGAGTAACTAGGTTTAATATCTTTCTCCCAACATATATCTAAGTTAGTATGATATTAGAAGGAATATTCACATTTAGAGTCTTGTTATCAAGATTGATCTCCCTCGCAACCATTCTCTAATTTCATTGATGAAGGGGCCTTTAGCATTTTTATCTTGTAGATCCTTATGGAACAACTCATATTCTCCCTCATCCTTTGATTACTCCTCTTTTTCTTCTGCTCCTAGATATTTGGCTTCAGATATGTAGCTCCCTTTCCTTTCCACTACCCACACTGACTGTGTCCCAAATATTTTTGTGACAACTCTGGATGTTGAAGGGGATACAAATGAATTTACATCTCTAACCCTGTTGATGTTAGGTCCCTATAATACCAGTGATTCCCCCTTTACTATTGTCATTGTATCCCTTATTGTTACTGTTGTGCCCCTATTTTCCCCATATTGTTATTATTGTGCCCCATATAATCCCTCTATTGTTATTTTTGTGCTTTTATATTACTATTGTTAGCTTGGTTATATTGTGACCCCTTAGACTCCTATATAGAGAAAGGAGGTTTTCTCATTTGAATCATCCAAGAATTGTTCATTTATGTAATGTAAAGGAGGTTTCTCACTTGAAGAGGCTGAATTCTAAGGCGTTGATCTATCCTTTCTATCTTTTTGTGAGCTGGTTTCATAACATTTGGTATCAGAGCTTTGGATTCTAGGGTTTCGCAACTCCAAATAGGTCATCGTGGTATTTTCGCTATAAATTGTTTCAGTGATGTTTCAAAACCTAAAAAAAACCCATTTGAGATTAAATTTGCTAAACCTTGGATCCAAATTTTAGATATTGTCTCACTATATGTTTGGATATATGATCTAAGGAATTTAGGGTTTTTGCAAGCTCTAGAATTTCATCTAAAATAGGCGATCATGGAATTTTCACTATAAATCCTTCGCTACAAAGTTTTAGAAGCTTAAAGAAAAACCCATTTAAGAAGAAATCAGTCTGAACCTCGGTTATGAATTTCCCATCCTGTCTCGCTATATGTTCAGAGAGATAATATGAGGAAGTTAGGGTTGTTGCAGACCCCCGAATTACATTCCAAACTGGTCACCTTGGAAAAATTGTCATAACTCTCGCCTTGAGCATCAGATTGAATTTTCGTAAGAAGTTACAGAAAGAGGACAAATTGTAGTTGTTTTGGGTATCATTTTTAGAACATAAGGTTGAAACAGTGACCTGTGGCATGTCGTACAATTTTTCTCTACCGAACCAGTCTACACTCAGGTCATCGTGGGAGAATTGGCATAACTATTCATTGGAGAATCCAATATTAATCAGACTTGTGGGGTTATAAATCTTACTCAGAAATTTACCGTAGAAATAAATTTTATACTTGGGAGATCCAAAATTACAGAGATACATCAGATTCAATATCGAGATCCTATAAAGTGAAAAAAGGTGTGTAGTTTTTTTAAAATTTTTGCATAAGCTTGGTTTGAAAAATTAGTTTGAAGGAATTCAAAGGGCATAGTGAAGCATTATTATCAGTAATTGATGCCCTAAAGAAAGAAAATGTAAACACTTAGTAAGCAACCTAAACACTCTAGCATGACTCGTGAAGAATAGGAAGAAATGTAACATGATATATCAAAATTACGAGATCAAGTACAACAAATTTCACACGCACAAAAAGTAACACAAGCTAAGATGTATGGTTTAGAAAAAGACATAGAAGCTAAGATGGATGGTTTAAAAGAAGACGTGGAAGCTAAGATGGATGGTTTAAAGAAATGCGTAGAATCTAAGATGAATGACATGGAAGCTAAGATGAATGACATGGAAGCTAAGATGGATGGTGTGGAAGCTAAAATGGATGGCATGGAAGCTAGGATGGATGATTTAAAGAAAGGCATGGAAGATTTGAAGACAGATTTGAAGGCGAATTTGACAAAGTTTATACAAGAAATGATAACTAATGGTGAAAGGGAAGTAAAGGAAACTGATGATGAGAAAAAAATAAATGTTAATCATGATTTCATAGACTCTAACATTGGATCAAACAACCACCATCTTCTAAAGATCGATATGAGGAATTTTGATGGCAAGGATCTTGGAACATGGATACTACAGATGGAGCAATTTTTCGATCTCCATAATGTGCAAAAAACCCAAAAGGTACTTATTGCAAGTTTATATTTGGAACCAAATCAATTTGTATGGTATCGATGGCTTTGCTCTCGTAAACAAATTGTCACTTGGGATATTTTTATGGATGAAATGATAGCATATTATGAGGATACAAAAAGAAACACTTTTTTTAGCCAATTGATAAATCTTGAACAAAATGGTTCAATGATGGAGCACATTGAGGAATTCCAAAAATTGAATATAAGGGTAAAAGATATTCCATAGGAGTATAGGATTGATGTGTTATAGGGAATTTAAAAGATAACATCCAACATGAGGTTCAACTTTAGGAACCAGATTCATTGGAGAAGGCATTCAAGTTGGCAAGAAAAATGGAAAGCAAAATTATGGTTGTTATGGCCTAAATCTACCTCAGGCTGAGAAAGGCAGGTCTAGGGTAACATCAAACCACGCTTAACCTGGTAGCTAGCCCTACCAGGTCGGGAGAGGGATCTCTCCTTGTCAATCTTATGAAAATATAGCAAATGAGGCTTGAGATGACTGATATAAAGACTAATTTTAGGCTAGGTATATGCTCAGAGGAGTTTGATTGAATTTTATGGTGGTTTGCTGGATCAAATGTGAAATGTAGTTTTGGGTCTGGGGAATGAACTCAGTCTTGCAAAGGTTTTTGTGGGGCGAGGTAGGCAAGTGCTTTAGTACTTCATATTAGGTGTAATGGTGACTCTTGAGACTATGGATGAGTTGGAGAGGGCATGAATGTATTGTGAGTCCTCTTAAAACATTAGAAAACATGTAAAACTAATGAAACTCTAAGCTAGAGCACTGCAACATCAATGAGTTCCACCTTTATACTTGATTCATTTAGTTAAGAAGAAAAGAGAGAGATAATGGCACACATAAACATATGATAACTTGAATCAAAGAAGGAAAAACAATACTAAGTAACCTTTCCGCAAGAATCCCACAAAATGCTCCAAACCCTGGTCTATTTCCTTGCCAAACTACAGAGATGATGTACAATGGTGCTCAAAAGCATTCATAAGAGTCCAACCTTTACAAATAATTGAGAAAACATATGATATACACCTCCAAACACCCTGTGCTAACCATTAGGGGTCAAACCTATGAGAAGAGGGGTGGTTTCAACCATATCTAAACTAGGAACACAAAAATACGCAGCGGAACAACTTGCCTCTAAAACCTAGGAAACTGATTCATTCAACTCTAAACCACCTACAACAGATGTATCTACCTTATGAAGTCAATTTTTATCATTTTTACATCATAGTACATCAATTTACATCATGTCACATCATGAATTTTACCATAAGAGAGAAAAAGTCAAACTAGAAGAAAACTAGGTGAAAAACAGATTTTTTGAGCAAAATTGGCACTTTTTCATCTTGTGCGTAGCGCTATTTTTTCTGTGAATAGTTCTTTTTCCAAGCTGCTTTTGAAGGCCTTTGCCTTCACCCAATTTTATCCAAGATGGCTTGTTGGAAAGGTTTGTCTATCTAATTTGTAGGACATGTAGAATTTTTGAATTTGGTATCTATTTTCCCCTCCAAAATTGCAATTTCCCAAGAATGCTTCCTGTGTGGCCAAAAAGCGATAGAGAGGGCATTTTTTGGGTGTTTTTGGCCCTTTTGGAGGTCCAAAACTTGTCAAAATTTCCTAGTAATTTCTGAGCATGCATAAATTCTCATAAGGAATCCAAAAATGACAAGTTTTCTTCAAATGGAGGTCCCTATCAAAAGTGAGCACTGGTGGTGCTACGCACCTGTTAGAAAAGCATGTGTGTAGCGCCACTGATTTTGTGCATAGAGTAGTTTTTAGATCATGTTTTGGAGGCCTTCCTAGTGTCAAAATTGGGTGAACGATAGCTCTTTGGAAATATCTCTATGTCTAATTCTCATTTCACTCATCAAGCAAGTCATTTGGTCAACCAAGCTAGGATAAATGTTTATTTTCCCAAGGTCACTTCATAGGTGCATCAATTCTCCTAAGGCAACTGTATTTTTGACATTTCTCTAAAACGATGACACCTGCGTAAAAAGTTAAAGAGTTTTTTCTTCCTTGGCCTATTTTGGAAAAAAATCGCTCTCACTTTCTCCAAATTCATCTTCTATTTCATAGAAACATCATTTGAGTAAAAACTACCCCGCTGTGTGGAACAGGGGATTTGTCGAAATGAAGGGAAATGAAGGGGATAAGGGGCTTATAAATCCTTGAAGAAATTTTAGGAAGCAGGGAGGGATGTTAGGAAATAGGGGAAAGTGGAATTGCAAATATTGAGTGAGGGGAAGGGGTCCAAAAGGGCTAAACACAGGCCAAGCCTAGAAAATTGTCAAATTATAGCAAGAAACTAGGGTTTGTGGAAAAATAAGGAATTTGAGGGATATCCGTGATGGGAAGTGTTTAATAAGGTATATTAAGGATAGGGGAAGGTGTATGAGCATCAGGATGTAAGCTTTGTTGATGATTTGATGATCTAAGAGAAATTACCTTCAAAACCCTAGGAGAGGGAAATGAGCCTTACCCAAGTACAACTGCATCACGAATATGGTGTAAAATGACCCATTGGAAACCAAAATGATGGTGACAACTCTTTGAATGATGGTACACTCAGCTGAATGGTGACATGGATTGACCTTTGGACAATTTTGAAAGGAGTGCAAATAAACCCTAGACCTAATACCTAGTGACCAAATTTTACTTGAAAACTCACTGAAATGACAAAATTTGACTTTGACACTCTAAGACCACTTTGTAAGAGCATATTTGATCAGTAGAGGAAGGCTGCAAAGACTAACACTAACAATGGAAACAAGGAAGCCTACCACTCACAACCATAAATATGGAAGTGTTTTGCCCCTAGCAATCCACAACCTACAAGGTTGACACCACAACAATTGGAAGAAAAAAGAGAAAAAGGGCTTTGTTACAATTGTGATAGAAAAAACACTAAAGGTCATAAGTGTGCCGAGAAGAAATTATTTTACATAGATTGTGAAGAGGAGGAAAAAAATGAACAAGAAACGTTAAAATAAGAGGATATACACAAGAAAAAACTCTAGAAAAAGAAGAGAACAATCCGACCATATCTTGTAATGCATTGGCTGCAATTACCAATCCTCAAACTATCAACATAAAAGGGCATATCAAGAAGAAAAGGGTAATAGTGTTGCTTGATTCGGGAAGTACCCATAATTTTATTCATTGTAAGATAGCCATGGAATTGAATTGCTTCCTACATCGAGCACCAGAGTGTCAAGTGATGGTTGCAAGTGGAGGAACCATAAATTTCTCATGAAAGTGCCATAATATCTAGCTATCCATGGGTGAATATGTATCAACTAGCCCAATACTTTCCATTCCAATGGGTGGTGCTAATGTTGTACTAGGAGTCCAATGGCTACAATCCTTGGGTAAACAACTTTTAATTTTCAAGAATTTTTCATGAAATTCTCTTCAGAAGGAAAGCAAGTTGAATTAAGCGGTATCGCAGGGAAACCATGAAATATGGTCAACTATAACGGAATGTCAAAACTTCCAAAGAAAGAACAATGACGTATAATTGCACAATCATGTTCACTAGGGGTTCCCACATCGAAATCATCCATTTCTCTAGATCTCCACAAAGTCTTGGATAATCATTCCAAGGTATTTGAGATTCCCAAAGGCCTCCCACCTATTTGTGATCATCACCATGCTATTAATTTGATTCCAAGAAGTGTTCCTCCAAACATAAGACCTTACAAATATCCCTATGTCCAAAAGAGTGAAATTGAATGTATGGCTACAGAAATGCTAGAGGTTGGTATAATTCAACCTAGTCAAAGTTCTTTCTCTACTCCAGTAGTATTGATTCACAACAAGGATGGATCATGGCACATGTTTCTAGATTATAGGGAGCTCAACAAGCTCACTATGAAAGATAAATTTCCCATTACTTTCATTGATGAATTGCATGGATCAATTTAATTCACAAAGTTGGATCTTCGTTCAGGATATCATCAAATCAGAATGAAGACTAAAGACATTCCAAAAACAACATTTATAACTCATGAGGGTCATTATCAATTTTTGGTCATGCCTTTTGGCCTTACTAATGCACCTTCTACATTTCAAGGTTTGATGAATTCCATTTTCAAACCCTTCCTTAGAAAATTTGTGTTAGTATTTTTTGATGATATACTAATCTACAGCAAGTCTTGAAAGGATCATGTCCAACATGTTGACATGGTGCTCAAACTATTGGAGGAGAAACAATTATATGCAAAAAAAAAAAAAAACTTTGGAGTACAAGTGGTGGAATATCTGGGTCATATTGTATCTCATGAAGGTGTTAAGGTAGACCGTCGCAAAATTAAAACCATCCAGGAAGGGAAAATCCCCACATCCATAAAGCATCTAAGAGGATTTCTTGGGTTGACATAGTATTATCGCAAGTTTCTTTAAGAATTATGGGAGAATAGTAGCACCTCTAACAACGTTATTGAAGAAAGATTCATTTTCATGGACTCCAGAAGAAGCGAAGGCCTTTGAACATCTTAAAGAGGCAATGTTCCAAGCACAAGTCTTAGCTACACTCGACTTCACAAAAATATTTATTGTGGAATGTGATGCCTCAGGAAATGGAATAGGTGTTGTTTTAATGCAAGAAGAAAGACCCATTGCTTTCGAAAGTCATCCAATCAAGGGAAAGTATTTACACAAAGCTATATATGAGAAGGAAATGTTGGCAATACTACATGCACTTAATAAATGGTGACCCTGCCTAATGGGAAGACACTTAAAGGTAAAAATAGATCATTATAGTCTTAAATACTTTTTAGAACAAATATTATCTTCAGAAGAGAAGCAAAAATGGGTCACAACAATGTTGATTTATGACTTTGAAATCATCTTCACAAAAGGGAAGCAAAATAATGTGGTAGATGCACTCTCAAGAAAGGATGAGGATGTGCAAGCATTTTCTTGTGCTATTTCTATTATCCAACCAAATTGGATAAACAATGTAAGGGTTGAATGGAAGAATGACGAGGAAGTGTGGGAAATCATTCAAAAAATACAGCTAGATCCTATTAAATCTGATATATTTAGCTGGAAAAAATACTCGTTATAGTACAAGGATCGGTTATACCTATGTAATAATTCCGAACTCAAACAAAATATTCTTAGGGAATTGCATACCTATCCCTTAGGAGGGCACTCAGGATTTCTAAACACCTACCAAATGGTTAAGAAGGATTTTTTAGGGATGGCCTTCAAATGGATATTCAAAAGTTTGTGGGGGAATGTTTGGTCTGCCAACAAAATAAAGTTGAAACAATTAAGACCCCATGACTATTACAACCTTTATCCATTCCAAGCCAACGTTGGGAGGAGGTTTCAATGGATTTTATCATAGGCTTACCCAAGTCTGAAGCAAAGGGTGTTATCATGGTGGTAATTGACAAACTTACAAAGTATGCACATTTTTGTGCATTATCTCATCCATTTAAAGCGAGTACCATTTCTACTGCATTTATGGAAACAATTCAAGAGCTTCGTGGAAACCCAAAGATTATTGTAAGTGACAGAGATCCCATTTTCACTGGAAATGTTTGGAAAAAATTATTTCTTATCTTGGTAGTCAGTTAGCTCATAGCTCATCTTATCATCCTCAATATGATGGGCAAACTAAGATAGTGAACAAATGTTTGGAAGGATATCTTTGTTGATTTGTATCTAATAATAAGACATATGGGTCAAATGGTTTCCTTTGGCTAAATGGTGGTATAACACTTCCTCTGCAATAAAAATGACCCCATTTATGGCACTTTATGGATATCATCCACCATCCATCACATCATCTTTAAGAGAAAATTCTAAGGTTCAAGTAGTGGAAGATCACACCGAGCATCAACAACAAGTTCTCCAACTCTTAAAGGATAAACTCACCTTGCCGCGGAATAGAATGAAACAACATGCATATCAACATCACAACGAAAGAAGTTTTGATGTAGGTGATTGGGTATTCCTAAGGCTACAACTGATCTAGGTCGAGGTGTGACAAAGGACCCTTACAAGACCTTTTACTTTGGTGATTTGTTGAATTGCATTTTTAAAAGAACATAAAGGAATACATGTGCATGTTGTAAAGAAGAAGAAACATGACAATCATCAGCAACATAAAATAACAAGATGTTGATAATAGAGTTCGTCCAGGAGGCACTACATCTCCAGGCCTTGGTGTCAATATGGTGTAGGCCGCTGCATTAAGTGTTATCAATAGTGATGATGTACATAAGAGGTGACGTCGCTATCATACAAGGAAAATGTCCTGATGTAGGAGTGGCTCCAAGAGATGTTCCACTATTGGAACTCTCATTCAAAAAGGACTCCTATTAGTATGACCTAAACACATACATGATGATAATGAGCATCCCGCCAACATGGCATAAAAGGGATCTCAATGCCAACATACATGGCGACAACATGAGTATCCCATCAATATGATGACAAGGGATCTCAAATAAAACATGACGAATCATGACAACAAGTACATCCCACAAATGATTATGCATCACATCAAGAAGGAATCGTGAAACAAGTAAGAAACAAAATCCCTCATCAAACATCCAACAGGAAGCTGTGCAGCATGATGCACAGAAAAAAGAAGTACATGAATACACTGCATATACCTCACACCTAGGGGCCATCTGAAGAAAAGGATGTCACAATGTTGAAGCTGGTCGTACCCTCAATATTGCAGCATCAGATCTCATGGAATGACTACTCACACGTCACATACTGACACCTGCACTACATTTTGAAAAGTGGCTGAAAAATAGAAATGAGAATGGAAAATCTAAATACACCATCAGATTTATGGCATCAAATAGTGCACAATCGACTGTCAAATTTCTAAATTCTGAGAAAGTGGAAATTTGGGGCTTAAGGAATCTTTTAGATTCCTCCTAGATTGTTCAAAGATTCCCTCCTTCGAGTCCTTGACAAATTTTTTTCTTAGATCGAAATTATGACTGCACCATCGGGTTCATGTCACTGAGAGATGTAGGATTGACATAAAAATTTTCCAATTTGGACACTTTAAAAATTTCACCCTCCTGAGAATTTTTCTCAATCATTGTTCTGCCTACCCTTTTTCAGAATCATGGTTCCACCTGCAAAAATTAATTAAAAATTCATGCCTCAGTTTCTGTGTGTGCTCTTGGTTCCTTCATGCTTTCCCGACGCACTCACAAAAATGAGTTTGTTTTTAAATTTTCGGGCAGAGTTTACAAAAATCTCGTTTGGCAGAGTGGTTAGAGATTTGTTTGTTATTGAGGAGGTTAGGCAGTCAAACCCCACCCCCACCCATTTTACATAATTGTATTATTAATTTTAAAAGGGGGTCAGGCTAGGCCCACCTTGACAACTTGCTCACCTCACTTGTCGCTTGCTCTAATGGGGTCGTATCCATTTTTTTAAACCACATGATGAATCGGTAACTGCGAGTCCTAATCTATGGGAGACCTAGGATCAATCCTCGTAGATGCCACTATAACACCAAGAGTACATCCAACTACCTGCAAGTCGATATACTAAGATCCTATGGTTTTAGCAAAGCGACTCTCACGCTTTCGAGGCGGGGGTGGGGAATTTGCTTCTCGAGCATCCACCACAACAGGCGACTGTACTCAATGAGATTTGAACTAGAGTCTCCCAGTCTTCACCCAAGTAGACTTTTCGTCAAACCACACATCATTATACAATGGGGTTGTATCCTTATTAATGTGGCGGTTGGTTGTGGTTGGGTTCGTGCCCCAAGGGCCGACCCACCTTTACTCCTCTGCATGCAACGGTCATTGCCCCACAAAAGCCATAGGGTTCCAAGTATGGGGGAGGGTCCCAAGGTAGTGGCCCACCCCTCCAATTATATATATATTGATAAGGATTGGGATGGCAAGGTTGGTGGCCTGCCACCCCTTTTTTTTAATAATTTTTGTTATAAGAAAAATAATATTGTCATTCTCAAATTTTGGAATCTGGACCGAAGGAGACCTTTTAACAAGGCGACAATTTTGCCTAGAATCTGGATAGATTTGGTTGGATTCCATTTGCCGGAAAAATTCTAAATTGTTTCTCCATTAAGCTGACATAGTCAGCGAAAGTCAACCAAAACTTTGACTTGCTTGTTCTCCCTCATACAAGCTCGGATTGACGAACTGTTCACACCGTTGTGATAACGATGAAGAGATCTACGCTTTGGTCTTGGTTTGAAAGCATTCTAATCACTTTTATTTTTGACCATAAGCCCTCTTTGTCTTGTGTGTGTCCCTAGAGCCACCAAGATCAATCCTCCCCACTAAGGAGCTTTTGGTCATCCAAAAGCATAAAAAATAATCTGCAACTTCTATGTACCTTGCCTACATCACAAGCATCTTGAAAGGCCTCGCTTCCATCTCGTTCACCTTTGTTATTCAGAGCCTTAAGCAGCTAGCTGACACCTGCAACCTATAGTACATTGTTTTGCAAATTACTTGCTTGACTTTCATGACCAACTAATGATCGAAGCATCCAATATTTGCCATGAATTTATAACACATACTCGGTGGTCAAGTTTGCATCAAAATGGAAACAACACCCTAAGTATGAAAATAAGGCCAACATATCATTATTTCTCCAACAAGTGATGGAAAGCACATCATCACTACAACATATGATTTACAAAGATAAGGCCAAACACTATTGTTTGTTTGACAAGTGATGGAAACACGACATCAGCTTCATAGTTTATCCTGTAACTCAAAATAAGACCAGACATCATTGTTTCTGAGCAAGTGATGGAAAACACATCATAACTTTTACATTTTAAAATGCAACAAATGATTTACAAAACACGACCATGATAACCTAACATGTCTAGAAACCATTTTTCACTTATCAATGTGAATGGGTCATTCCCCTGTGGTGGTTTTGCTTGTCGAACAATTGTTTCACTTGGTTCATGCATCAACATTTTGTCTTTTAGGTGCTGGTCTGGATGGAGCCTCCAACATGTGGCTATTTGATGGCCACTTTTGTCACAATGACTGCAATAGGTCTTCTTTCTCTAGATTTGTTTAACATGTTTCTTTACTTGTTGTTAAGAGGGTATTTCACACCTCATCCTCTTGTGTTCTACCATTCTTTTCCAACACTTAGAAAATGTATGGTTATGTAATCCAAAAAAGGTACATATTTTTTTATGCCATGTTTTGCGCTCATCATTAACAACATGATTATAATTGAAATGAACATTCGAATATCAAAATTGGTAATACTTTTCCTTTTCGTCTCTGGTGTAAGTATGGTGATGAGAGCTTGTCTTAGCTCTTTCCCTATAATGGGAACTGCCATGGGATGATGGGGATGTGTTTTCATCATTATATTTCCTCAACGATTTTTACGATGTCTTGGAAGCATATGACACCTTCAAGCATTCTCCTTTGGTGTATCTCAAGCCTAGAAATTGAGGTCTCTACACAACCTCCAATGGTTGAGTTATGCATTGGTTATTAACACCAAGTTGTTTTTCCTCCTCATGCCTCGTCCTGGTAAGGAGCCTCTTTTCTGTCCCTGTAATTGGTATATCCACATCTCCAATAGAAATCATACTATGTGAAGACTAAATTGAAAGGAAATCAACATCTTTTACCTCCTCTATCAATTTGGAAAGAACTGATGAGGGCTTCTCATCATCTGTTGTTGTAGGTTCGCTAGCCATCTCAATGCATTCCCCAACTTCCTTTCTGATGTACCCAAGTCCTACCTGATAGGCTAATTCTTCTACTTTTATGGGGTTGACAATGCTTGGTCATTAATGCCCAAGCCTTTTCCTTCATAACCCATTCTCTTCAACAGATTGGAGGCATTTCATGTGGTGTGATCTTCAAAAATAGCAAAATCATCATCAGGAAACATACATGAAATTGGAGAACTACTTTTTAGCTCACATGGGTCATGCTACAGATTTTCCAAGGCCTCATCCTTAGCTTGTAGCTGTTGTAGCAAACTTTGTTTTTCCTCGTTCTCTTCATGTAGAAACATCTTCAATTCAGTGTTATCTATTTGAAGACGTTGTTTTCTTTGCTTCAATTCTTCCAGGGCCTCTTCTGTGTCTTGCAAATGAAGCTGCAATTGCTCCTTTCGTTTGTCTCTTTCTATAGAGTTTCATATATTATTTCCACCCTCTGGGAAATCTTGAGCATGGTCTCGTACATCTCTTTTTCATCCTCTATCGTTGCACATTCCATTGTGTTTCCAAGAAAACTAGTGTCTATTCAGATCTACTAGTTCCACTAAGATGGGTAACTATCTTAGAAACAAATAATTCAAAGTAACTTGTGTTTTCCTTTATGGGAGATAGATGAGAGAGAAGCAGAGAGAACCAACCTTAGTCTTTCACTCGGCTCCTTACTTGTTTCCTCTCTCCTTTTATAGAGCTTCACAACTCCTTTCTCACTTGTCCCACTTCAAAGAACACCTATAGAGTCAACGCAGCAAAATACCATCAAAGCATAGAGATCTATCGATGCACCAAGTTACTGAGCTCGATCCTATTCGATTACAAGCAATAGAGTTTTAACAATACAAATAAAAATCTTGTTTTAAATTAAAACCCTGAAACTGAGTCTTTTACTTCCTTTATACAGAGCACAACCCATACAAATCTTTTCACAACATATAACAACATAAAACCATTCATACAGTCTAATGAATAATGCCTTTATATGAATCAGAACCAAACCTTTTAATAATCTAGAAAGATTTCTATTCTCTTAGTTAGAAAACGCAGATACAACATAATACTTTTAAAACAAATGTTGAACACTATTAATCAATAGATATTATATATATCGCTCCCGCGTATCTGGTTCTGCCAACTAAATTCGTCCACCTTGAAGACACAGTATGTGCCCAAATTTATGTTTTTTAACTATTCCAATGCAAACTCACATAGACTCGACATACGCTCCATTCCATCTATGCTAACATGGCGTCCCCCCATCGATCTTTCCAGATGGTTAATTTCAAAGCATAACACTGTGGATAATCACAAGATCTGGTTCCCTATCGAATAAACCATTTTTAGATTTTATCCAAATCTGATGCGATATATCCCCCTTAGAAATGGTCATGTTGCCTTCTCGGTAACCTATATAAGCATCATTTGTTTCCAGCCAAGCTTGACCCAAAATCAGAGGATGCCTCTCTAATCGGCTCTTTGGGTTTATAACGACAAGTGGGAACACTTGATACTGACGACACAAGTGTAGGAATGAAAGACAAGAGACATTTTTCTTTCCATCTTAAGACAAGATGGATTGAGGGAAGACTAAGGATGATTTTTAATAAAAGGCGGGAAATGTAACACCCCTATAACTTTTCCTTTTTAGATAGTTATTATTTTTAAACATTGAACGATTATGGAATTTAATGGAAAGGGAGGCCATTATGAGACTTATGTCATGATGAAATTGTATTATTATTGTTAATTCTATAAATAAATTGCTTGGGAATAGTTAGGAAGAGCACTAGAGTGTAGAAGACTTCTTTCCATCGTGGCAGAAACTATGGCGGTCAAATCCACATGATGGACCTTCCCAAAAAAGTCTCCTAAAAATACCTAGGATAAAAATTAAATAAACTCAACATAATGGGAGAGAAAATTTATGTTGATCACTTATTTGGAGGGAAATATTAATTAAGGTAGAACATAGTGCTAGTGGAGAGAAAACCAAGCTTTAGAGAAAAATAAAATTACATTTTTAGGAAAAAATAAAACAAAATTTCCTAGGCTATTGGGTAGGCAAACCCTATAAAGCGAGATGCTACTAAGGAAAAAATTTCTAGGGAAGCAAGGCATAAAAACACCTTGTTTAGAATCACAAGGGGGAGATTCTTGAAGGCAAGAAGATCTTAGCTCGAGGGGAACTGTCAGATACAGTTCAAGATTGGGTGGAGCATGCTCTGCTCTGAAATATTTACCATGCATTCGATTAATTTTTAGTGGATCTTTGTTCTATTTTATTCGTTGATACTGAAATCATTTTATTCTATTTTATTTGTTACGATAGGAATAATTAATGCTTCAGTTAGTTATAATATTGATTTGATGCTTAGGTTTGATGATCAATTATACAAATTACCGAGTTGCATGTAGAGTTTAATTATTTTCTAATATTTATATTTCGTTGGACACGAGACTTCACTACAATTCACATTTGAAACTTCATGAGTAAGGTGAAAAGATTTGTCTTTAGTCATTGAATGCAACAATAAAGAAATTACATAAGAAATTTATGGGATTAAACCTATTATAATATGTTTTAAATCAAAACCTCAATTTTAGAATGGGAAATTTTGTTCCTGCATAGCTAAAACATCTCATTTTAAATAAATGAAAACAAGTGAATACAAGTTCTAAATTGTGCAAGGGTACAGTATTGGAATAAATTTTGTTAGAAGTATTGTTAATATAAATTCTTGTTAGAGTATATAATGGATTATTAATAGCATTTGATGTACCTTTTCATATATATATGGTAAATCCTAGTGGTTTGGACAAGAAAGGAAGGTAGGGTAAGGGCCACGAGTAGAATGACCTGACTTAAAATAGAATGGTATGTAGAAATAAGAGTGGATTAATATTGAACATGTCGATCGAAGCCTGTAAATTGGATAAGTTAAAAGTTCTTCTATTCATATTTCTGAGTAGTGCAATAAATTAGAATTTAAAAGTAAGACATTGTAGCTAGCACCGTGAGGATAGGAACGGAATAGAAAATATTCATTATACTCCATAGGAGGAATTGGGCATATCAATCATGGTAAGACAAATATTTATCAATTACACGCTCAAGGACAATGAAATAACTTCTAATTTGATATATGGAGACATACAGGTATAAATAGAGGGGATTTGGTTAGAAATTATAGCCTAGGGACTTGTGTCATCCTGCCTAGTTCTAGTGTATATTTGAATTGGAAATTCATAGGTAAGGAAGAGAAGTCATGGGAAGCTAAGGCAGGAAAATAACCCAAGCAATAGTGCATGTAGAATTGTATAAGAGAGATTCCATGGATTGTAATCATCAGCTATGACACACACATAAAATAATCTAAAAAAATCTTAGATCTATAGGCACATAAACGAACGTATGTCTAAATAGTGAATTAGTTTCAGTAGTAAGTCCTTGTTTTGTAAACATCAACAAAAGGGACATGGGCATAGCGAGCACACACACTCCATTCCAAAATGAATTGATGCATTAATATACAAAGTTAATATGTAATATAGAACAGGGTGTTATATACAATTATTATTAACTAAGTAATTCTCTATCTCTAATTTTTGGAAGAAAAATAGGTAATTCTCTAGCAACCTACTTATAAAAGTACTGAAGGGCTAAAGTGAAACATCATAATATTCAAAATCAGTACGATTAAGAGTGATTTCAAGTGTACAAGAAATCTTTGTAACCGCAATATCCAGGCCTCAGGGTATGATATAAAATAAGTTTGAAACAACCGCATGTGAATTTGGTGGACCTAATATCGACCCGGCCAACTATTTAATCTGTGGTGCATGCAAGAGAAATGGTTTTTTTAATTACAAAGATCTGCAGAGCAGACCATCGAACAAGATCTAGAGTCAACATAGCATAACTGATAACTTCAAAATGGAAAGAAGCCCATCACGTAACCATAGTACAGTTTTAGGAAAAAAAAAATTGACAATAATTAAAGGGTTGAGGTATAACAAGTTTAATTAATGGTTAGTGCCAACTATGAACTTAAAAATGAGAACCCTTGCGAACTGAAAGTGATTTAAAATGAGATTTAGATTCCATTGAAACTCAATTAGGTTGGTTGAAAGGAAAAAGGAGAAACTATTATGGGATACCGTTAGTAAACGAAATTGATGGAGCCATTATAACATCATTAGGTGCTATTTATAGGCTGGAGAAAAAAAGTTAGTTAGAAATTAGATACGTTACAAAGGGAAGCTATTATCACCTCAATTTTTTTGGATGTGAAGGATATGTGCATATTCCCAAAGAGTAAGGAACTAAGCTAAATGATAAATCCATGAAATACATTATTCTAGGATATGTTGATGTTGAGTTAGGTTATGGAATATGGGAACAAGTAAAAAAAAAATTTATTAGAAGCATAAATGTCATTTTTATTGAATTAGAAATGTTTAATAGGTCTAGAGAAAATATGGAGGTAAATAAGGTTCTTCATAGACCAACAAAACAACAATAAAATGTTACACCGCTACAAGAAAATGAGCATGACGGGATCAAGATGAACAAGGAGAAATTGTGCAATGTCCATTGCAAGAGGTCCAACCACGTCAACCATTACAAGAAGTCCAACTGCAACAACCATTGCAATAGGTCCAATCAGAAAGAACTCCACCATAGTCACCTTGCAAGTTTAATTAGCCTCATAAGCCCTTACAAAGTTGTCATCCCAACCTATATTTGTTTCACTGATGAAGGAAAGCTTGACCCTTTTCAAGAAGCCTTTATATATAATGATAGCAAGGAATGGAAGAAGGATATGCAGGAAGAAGTGGAATCCATATTAGAAAATAAAACCTTGGAGTTAGTGACACTTCCAAAAGGAAGAAGGGCCTTACACAACACGTGGGTATACAAATTCAAGCACAAGGTTGAAGGAATGAAGAGGTACAAGGAAAGAGTGGTAGTGACGGAATTTTCCAAAAAAGGAGGTATATGTTTTAATGAAATATTCTCATTTTGTTAAGATGCCATCCATTAGAGTCATTCTTAGTCTTGTTGTTGCCTTGGATTTATAATGTGAACAACTAGATGTCAAGATCACCTTCGTTCATGGTGAATTGGAGGAGTTTTATATGGATAAACTTGAAGGTTTCAAAGTAGAAGATAAACAAAATATAATATGTATACATTAAAGAAGAGCCTTTATGGGTTGAAACAAGCACCTTACTAGTGGTTCAAGAACTTTGAGTCATTGATGTTGATCTATGGTTTTAAAAGACTAGAATCTTATCATTATATCTATATCAACATGTATGCTCATGACAATTATATTACATCATTGCTATATGTGGATGACATGCTCATTGTTGGACATTGAAAAATAATGATTAACCCAGTGAAAAATGA
Organism: Pinus taeda; assembly: GCA_000404065.3. Lineage (NCBI taxonomy): Eukaryota > Viridiplantae > Streptophyta > Pinopsida > Pinales > Pinaceae > Pinus > Pinus taeda. Next base: position 149,964 of record APFE031702768.1, read on the forward strand.
TTTGGGTAGCCATATTGTGCCAAAAAGATTTAGGTACAACATGACATATATTGTGAATGGATATTCTTTGTAATAGAAAGAACAAAAAACTATGATTGTCACAAGAAAAATAAATTGAGAACGTGCTCTACATGTTCAACATGAAGGACTCCAAGCTACCTAATACACCTCTTGCAACCCAGTTCAAGCTAAGAATTAATTTATGTCCTTGTGATGACAACTAGAAAGAAGAAATGAGTAGGGTTCCTTATGCTTCAATAATCTACAACTTCATGTATGCCATTCTATGTACATGGATAGATATTGCACATGTAGTGGGAGTAGTGAGAAGATTCCTTGCTAATCTAGGAAAACAACATTTGAAATTAGTAAAATGGATTTTGAGGTATCTCAATCAAAAGTATGGACACCTTGAGGCGTAAGACTTATAGTGTGTGTTTATGTTCAAAAATTATATGATGTAATGATGAATACACACACCATCAGGCCATATACACAATGGCGCTATACCCTATAGTGTGAATATAGAATTTATGACAAAGGTCAATATGTGTGTTTGATTCAATCCCGAGTATAATTAATTATTTAGAATTTAATCAAATATGTCCCTGAGAATAAAATTTCATTAATGTATTGTCTGCTTTGGGTAGCTCAAGTGTCGATGGCCATGGAATGAAGTCTCACCGAACTAGAGATATTGGATTCAAATATTGGGTTACCCTCCCCCCATAACAGGGTAAATAATGGACATGTAAACACAAAAATTGGAGATTCCTACCAAGCTTACAAAAAAAATAATAATAAAAATTCATTAATGTATTAGTGAATTAAGTTGACCAAAAAATGATAATGTCTTTTAGTCGATATTTATAACAAGAGGAAATTGTTTTTATGAGAATTAAATATGGTCCATGCCAAGTGCAAATAAGTCACATGATCCTAGATTGGGTGGTGTGCAAGTTGTGGTGTCAGGTGCACAGTTAGTGGTATAAACCCCATTTTATATATTTCCGCACATGGTTATTGATTTGTAATGTACATTGGACAAGTGGTTTCCCATGGGATAGTCTCTACCTAGGGAAAGGTGTCCAAAATAATTATTTTCCTAAGTGTGACCTTATAAAGTGAAAGTGACTTTATAAGTGGTAAAGTCAATGTTAAATTATAAAGTGAAAAGTAACTTTAGACATCAAGTACTATGTGGGTAATTTATTTCATGGGTGAGTTAAAAAATAGAAAGTGAGAATTAAATGCACATTTATTCTCATCCCTTGATCTAAATGAATCTGAGCCATTAGATGTTATGGTTGCCCAAAATTCATTTAGGGAAACACAAGGGAGAAAATAAAAGAGAGGTTTCATTCATTCTTCATGAGAAGATTGGAGAAAGCAAGTTAAGAGCTGGAGAAAAGTTATGAATGAGAAATTTTTTGCAACAAGTTGAAGGAGTGATTTCTGGGCAAAGTTGGGCATGGAAATCAATGTTTAGAAGACAACAAAAGGTACAATACAAAAAATATTGAATGTTGTGAGATGCACATCGTTCGAGAGAAGTTTTTGAAAAAAAATTGAATTTTTTTTTTACAGTCCAAACAGTAGTACGGAAATCCATACATTCTGCACAGTCATATCCATACAATACATATTTTCAGCTTCAAGTGGGCATGGAAATCAAGGCAAAGTGGGAATAGTTTTCAAGGATTTTTCGATTGAAGAGATAAGTTGTATTTTTTTTTTGTTTTGTCTACAAATGTATTTTTCCTGAACTTGAAAGATAAATAAATTTGAAGAGATCTCTAACAAGTTTTGCTCGGAGAAGATTGAAGGGGTTTTGCCTGGGTCTAAGTTGACCAAAAATATGTGTGTATTTTTATGTGTGTTGCTAGTCTGGTTATGCCCATATTTGTTTTCAGCATGTGTTGATAGTCCCATGTGTTTTAATCTGAAAATTTCATTTCAAGAATTCTATATGTTGAATGTATGTTTATGGGAAAGGGCATTTCACTAATGCGAGTGATAAGGTGAAATTAAAACTAGCTTGGGATTGCTGGAAACGTTTTTTAGTCATCAAATTTCAACATGGTATCATAGGTACAAGTTGAAAATTGCACTTTGAAGAACAGACAGTAGTTTGGGAAAGCGGACAGTGGTTTGGACAACAAACAAAATTTCTGGACATCAAACAGATATTTTGGGACAACAAGGTAAAATTTCACAAAGACTAAACTTTTGGGACAACAAGGTGTGATCTAAAGTTCATTTCTCCATTTTCTTGATTTTTTAAATTTTGGACAAAAGTCACGGCCATTTCCTTAAGGATAGAGGATAGACTGGATGGGATATCGAACTATGTCGTTTGGAAGGATAAAATTCAGACTATGTTTAAGGAGGCAACAATTTGGGACATAGTGTGGTAAGCGGTTGTACCTCTTGCGGCTGGAGATGAACTTGCTGAATTCACAAAAAATAATCGGACAAGATGCTGCTACGTGTCATGAGAGGAAGAATAAGTGGAATAAGGGTACTATAGCTTCAGCAGAAGTTGAGCAGTGTGCTTCACAATTTGACCAAAGCTTTGCATTTATTACTTCTACATCTAGTAGGAGTGCATAATGTGATGTGTGGTACATAGATAGCAAGGCTTCGCACCATGTGACAGGTGCACATGAGTTCATTTTAGAGCTTGCAGAGAGGGGACTTGATATTGAGATTGTACTAGGAGATGACTGCACTGTGAGGGTTGTTGGTGTGGCCATTGTGGCCTTTGAGAGAAGGTCTTTGCCTCCTTTGAAGGTCATGGATTCAGGGATGAATAAGAACTATATTTTAGTGTTTGCTATGTTGGAGAAGGGGTTTGAGGTCAGTTTCTTAGGGGGAAAGGTATTGATGCATCCCCAAGGAGTTTCCATCGCTTCATCCAAAGTGACTGCAGTTCACTATGGAAAACTATATAAGTTCAGTTTTCAGTCGGAAAGAGCATTCGTGAGTAGCACATATGGTAGCACTCACACTAGTACCACCAGTAGTAGATACTTGTGTGAGTTATGGCACCGGAGAATGGCGCATATGCATCATGGATATTTGATAGTACTGAGGGAGATCACTACTAGAGTTCCTGATTTCACTTTCGAGCATTATGAGGTCTACAGAGGGTGTGCTTTGGGCAAGTACACCAAGTTACCATTCCCTGCGAATGGCAACAGATCTATAGGTATATTAGACTTAATCCATACTTATGTTAGTGGCTGTATGTCTCATGTGTCTTTGTGTGGTTATGAGTATTATGTTATATTCATTGATGACTACTCTATGAGGACTTGGATATATTTCCTGAAGACCAAGGGTGAGGTCATTAGTCACTTTAAGAATTTCAAATATCTTGTGGAAAACTAGACAAGTAGGAAGATTCGGGTCTTGAGGTCAGACAATGGTGATGAGTACACTGATGGTGGGTTTTCTAAATTATGTGCACAAGAGGGCATTAGGAGAGAGTTCACGATTCCTTAAACCCCCTAGAAGAATGGGGTATCTGAAAGGAAGAGTAGAGTTACTGTTGGGGTTGCTCATGCGATGATTCATGATCAAGGGTTGCCTTTATTTTTGTGGGCTAGGACCTGCAATATTGTTTTTGATCTTCAAAATAGGAATCCTCATAGAGTATTCGGGAATATGACTATGGACGAGGCTTTCACTGGAGAGAAGCCTCATGTGGAACATCTTCATATCTTTAGATGTCTCACATATCCTTATATCCCCAAAGAGCAGAGGACGAAGCTGGAACCCATGGCAGAGAAGAGTATCTTTATGGGTTATAGTGAGACTTTCAAGACCTATCGGATCTTCATTCCTTCTAAACAGAGAGTGGTGAGAAGGAGGGATGTGAATTTTGAGGAGGAGAGGGCCTATCTAAGTTTGTGGGAGTATGATGAGAGAGAGTCATAGACTTCTCCTCAGTAGGGAGTTCAGGTATAGGGAGCAAAACCTTAGGGTTCTGGATCAACTGGTATAGGAGGTACTTCAGTGTCAGTGACATCTGGGGCACGAATGGCGAGTTCACTGAGCACTTATTTAGGGATTCCATTGGTATAGAGTTCACATAGCACTTTAGATGACATAGGCACAGGTGCCAATACAGGTTCTTCAAGGATAGCTGTTAGTACAGGCACACGAGGGTCAGTTGGAAGACCTTTAGGTTCACTAGTCTAGGGGTAGAGGATGAGGTTCCCTACGGGGAAGCTTCTTCAGGGAAGAGGAGGCCCAAGTGGCTTCAAGACACATTGAAGGAAGCAGATTTTGTTTGTCCTCTGAAGAGGGTGAACAGGGAGAGTGTGTCACCTGAGCGGTTTTGCAGTTATGTAGCCAAGGCTACTAGCATTCTTGACTCTGAGCTTAATAGATATGAGGAGGCTTCTAGCGAGGAGGTATGGAGAGAAGCTATGGTAGAGGAGTATGCCTCTATCATTAAGAACAATGTCTAGGAAGTGGTCCCTAGGCCTGAGGGCAAGTCAATTGTGACTTCTAGGTGGCTCTACAAGATCAAGCATGTTGTGAATGGCAGCATTGAGAAGTTCAATGCAAAATTTGTGGCTAGAGGTTTCTCATAGATAGAGGGAGTTAACTATGATGATACCTTCGCTCCCATAGCTCAGTACACTTCTATATGATCCCTTATTTCTATTGCTGCAGAAATAGGTTGGCAGATCCATCAGATGGATGTGAAGACCACATTTCTAAACAGAGTTATAGAGGAGGAGGTGTATGTTGAGAAAGCACAGGGATTTGAGGTACTTCAGTGGGATATCCATGTATGTTGGTTGAGGCAAGCACTCTACGGACTTAAGCAATCTCTGAGAGATTGGTGTTTAGGATTGATACTTACTTGCAGCATATGTGTTTCATGAAGAGTCATGCAAATAACAACCTATACTACCTTGTTGTAGGGGATGATCTACTCATTCTTTTGTTGTATGATGATGACTTGCTCATTACTAGGGCAAAGAGACTGATTAGTGGTTCCAAGCAGGATCTTGCTATGGAGTTTGAGATGAAGGACATTGGGTTGATGCATTACTTTTTGGGGCTTGAGGTGTGACAGGAGGAGGGGCATATCGTTTTGGGGCGGGGGCAGTATGTTGTGGATGTGTTGAGCAGATTTCACATGGAATACTGTAGACCCTCAAACAATGGAAATCCTAGAAGCACAACAAGGACATGAAGAGCTTATGGACCTAGTCCTAAAGTTAAATGATCAACTTGAAGAAACAGAGAAGGAATTGGACAATTTGATTCAGTTAAAGAAAATTGACTTGGCCACAAATTCCAAAAATGTCATCCCCATAGTATCAATAAATTCCTTCCACAATGGCAACATCCTTGGCACCTACAGCTCCACCTGCCACAACACTGCCAATTACAACTGAGTCCACTAGAGAAGCAGGTACATCACCTAAGAAAACATCATAACTGGTAAAAGCTATGGAGGAGATTTCCATGCAAGCTACAGAGCTCAAAAGATTAAAGGAGAAAGTGGCAGGTTTCGAAACTGATTGCAAACTTGCCCAAATTCAGCAAAGAGAAGAAACACAGAAAGCCTAAAGAATGGGTGAGAAAATCAGAGCCCTAGAGAAATATTTGACACTGCAGAAGCCACTAGGACTGACTAAAGAGATGCTTTGGGCCAATATCATTGACTCTGTTAATGATATTTGGCCATGAATCCAAGTTATATTTGAGCAAACTGAATTGGTGAAGGTAGCCATTAAATCCATCCAGAAAGTAAGGGAAGAATTAGGGGACAAACCTGAGGATGAAAATCGACTCATCCACATCCTAGACAGTAAGAATAGATATGAGCTCCATGAGCTTGGCATAGAGGATAGGAATGAAGCCATCCTAGAGATTAAAAAGGTTATTTCCAAAAGAAACGTCATTCTCAACTTAGAAGAGAAGTGCCACAACATACAGGTAGCCATTGACAGGTTTATGGCTAAATTTCAAATTTTGAGGGACAAAGGCCTTCCCACTCTTATGGTCATCAATGATAAACTCATGACCCAATTGGAATATAGTGATAGACTCAAGAGATTGGCCATGGAACAAGCCAGCTCTTCAAGCATTAAATCCCTACCAATTGGGAACGTATTGTATGATACATTGGAGAACCTGTTTTTCCTAGAACATGAGGTGAAGCATTTGTTTCTCACCAAGCCCAATTTTGCAAAATACACAGAGGCAGATGAAATTTACAAAAGAATGTTGAAAATGAGATTGCTTGAGGCAGAATGGTGGGAGAAAATGATAGATTTACTATGAAAATTTTTTACATCAGAAAGTTACCACAGTAAATCAAAAGGCAGCTAGGTGAAACAAGTAAAATACAGATCAGCAGGGTCAAAGGGTAATAGAGTCAAAGAGTGTCAGTGAAAGATCAAAGTAAAGAAGATTCCAACATAGAAATACCACAACTCTCAGCTAGCCTAAAGGGCTCAAAACTCAACAGAAAAATCCAACAACACCAAAATAAAAGGGACAAGAAGAAGAAGTTTTACACTTGTTTCTATCTTCATGCATGAATATATTTTATTCCCTAGATTAAATCTGGAATCGTTATGAGATATTTTGTAATTTTTTTTTATAAATACTTCAAATTTTGAAGTATGTAGGTGGATAGAAATTTCTATATACTTTTTCTCTCAAATCAAATTTCTATTGTATCAATGACTCGATTGGCTTGCTAGATCAAGGAATAAAGATCAGATATTTTACAGGATTCTTGTGTAAAGCGAAATACAAATAAGTATTCTCCCATCTTTAATGATATTTCAGAAATTGCTCAAATGCACTCTGTCTTGATTGTTTTACATTCTAAATGTTTTCTCCTAAACTATCTTATCTACGGAATTCTTAACTACTTCTTAGCTTCCATAGTTTCTCCTCTGATCTATAGCAAGGATTCTTAATTTCCCTTTTCTCATGATCATCCTCTATTCTTCACTCTGATCTTGGTCCAAGGGTTCTTAAGTTCCCTTTCACCCTGGTTAGAATCATTTCACCCATTAGACCTGAAGTTTTACCTTTTTATTTGCTAGCCTGCTCTCTGAACATTCCCTTTAATGATCTGGTCTAGTTATGTTATCTATTGATTGACTCCATAGCCCAATGGCTTGAAGACCTAGCTCTATCCATTTTCTCTAAGAATTCCACCACCCAACCTTCAATTTAAAATAAAACCCCATGAACACTAAGAACTAGCTTAAAATATCATACAAACGGAGCTAAATTATAAGGAGAGAGCCCTCTCTGGACTTAGGTTGGCTAGAGCCTAAGCCTAAAAGATTGGTTTGTGGTTACCTTAGATGCTTCTTTCTTTTGATAACTTCTATGGAGAACTTCTGAGTGATAGCACAGTGGCAACCATACTGGGGATTCAAACCCCCAGTCTTAATAAACCTTTGAGAACATTTCAAATCTTTATTTCAAGCCTCTTGAAGGGTTTATTAGAAGCTATTTACAAAATCTCACAAAAAGAAAGTAATTAGAAAAGCTCGAAACTCTGGCTTCAAGGAGAACTCACTATACTAGGGCCAATCCAAATCCAAACCCTACCTCGATAGTGGATAATCCTAACCTGATTTTGAGAAGATCCAAAAGACAAGAAAGTTCAGTAAGTCCAACACCTTCAATCAATGCAGATTCATTCCCTGATGAGTGGTTGCTTTTAGAAGACCTCCCCTTTCATGAGTTGTTTGACCTTTCCCTATTTAGAACTAGGTCTAAAAGTGCACTTGATGACATAGTTCTAGATCCAAAGTTTATTGTAGGCCTCGAAGTTCAAAAAGAAAACCAATTAATTGATGAGTATATTCTAAATTCCCCTCAGTCATCCCTTACTACTGCTAAGATCCCTAATTTTTATGAACCAGTGTCAACTACCCTTAGTTCACCATTATTCCCTTCCACCTCTAAAGTTCATTCCTCACCTCCATTTATACATGCACTTCCCTACCAACCTATCATTACCCATCAATCACCTATTATTCCCAGTTCTCCATCAACTATTGTATCATCTTCTGGTACCCCAACCCCACTTCTTAACCCTACCCAAATTAGAGCCATGGCAAATAGATATGCTCCTCTTGTGTTACGTGCCCCGCTTGGTGTCGTGCCACAAGATTACCAAAATAAAATTATCCAATTTTATGGCATAGGACCTTATATAGCACAACATCATGTAAACAAAAAAATAGATTACTTTGAATTGCATGAAATTGATATTGGAGATGTTCAAATGAGACTTTTTGCTCAAACTCTAGTTGGTGATGTAAGGAAATGGTTTAGATCGTTACCTGCTAATAACATAGATAATTTAGATATATTTTATCAACAATTTTTACATATATGGGAAAAGAAAAAGAACCATTTGCAGATCCTTTCAGAATACAAAAACATCATAAGAGGACCAAATGAAATAGTTTGGTATTATTATACCAGATTTAAAAATATATATAATGCAATACCAGTCAATCTTAGACCCCCCACCTAACTTAGCACTAATAAAGTTTGCTGATGGGTTTGATATTGATATGGCCTTCCAACTCAGAGAGAGAAATCCTCCAACTTTAGAAAACATGCAGAGTGTAACAGTTAGTGTGGGAGCCAAGTTGCTACCAAAAAGAGCTAGGGTTAGGAATGAAATGAGAGGATATGCCAAAGAGGAAGCCTCACCCTCTGACCTTAAAATAGATGTTCTAACCAAGGGTATGGAAAAACTGATGGATAGGATGGAGAACATTGACAGGAAGCCTTAATGGGATAATCAACAGGCACCTCCAGTGACAAATCCAAACTTTAGAAAGAATTAGAATCAAAATACTGGGAAGAATGGACCTAATCAGAATATTATGCCTCCCTTTCAAGAAAACTATGTTGAAACATTCCATTTAGATTACTATAAATAAGACACACACATTAACTTGATGCAATTAGATGATGAGGAAACTGTCTTCTTGACCCAAGATGAGTCGAAACTGCATATGCTGCAGCAATTCCAGACCCAATCCGGAGAATCATTTGAATATAAACAAGGGTATGATTCTACTATTTTTGAAGTACACAAACAATACAATTTAAGAAGTAAAAAAAATTCTGACACTCCTGACCAAACCAAGAAAACAGTGCCAAATCAACCCAAGAAGATCAAAGCAGCTCCAGTCACTAAAACTCTTCAAATTCTCCCTAGACCAAATCAGAACCCTTCTGGTCCCACAATTGTAGATATAACACATGACCACCCCCTAATGATCAACCATCCACTTCAATCCCCTCCAAGGAGACAGTGGAGAAATCTCCAAACACCATATTATAAAATCCACAAAAAAACATCTGAAATGTAGAAAAAGAAGAGAAACCTACTCCAACTCCTACTATAAAAATTCCAAATCCTCAAATAGAAAAAGGCCCTTTGCCTTTTAATTTGGGAGAAGGGGTAGCTAAACTCAAAATTTCAGTTCCCTTAACAGAGCTGATTAAAATTCAAACCTATAATTCTCAAATAAAAAAAACGTTAAACTTTGCCAAGAATGAAGATTTTGTCAACTTGTTTAATGATTAGCCTGAGCTTATATTTGGTCCTGATGTTAATGACAAACCACTAGAAGGAGGAATACCACCCTTTTATATTATCCTTATCATTCATGATAAAATCTTACACAATCCAATTTTAGATTTAGGGGCTTCACACAATTTAATGCCTAAATCGGTTATGGAAAAGTTAAACTTGGACACTACTAGACCTTACAAGGACTTATTTTCATTTGAGTCAAGTCATGTAAAGTGTCTAGGGTTAATCAAAGACCTGCGTGTTTCCTTAGTACAATATCCTTCTAAGACCATTCTCATGTACATAGTAGCCACTAACATCCCACCTAAATATGGCATGCTATTGTCTAGATCATGGGGAGCTAAACCCCAAAGGTCTTTACAACTTGACATGTCATATGCCACAATATCAGTCTTTTGACAACCTAAAAAGTTGTACAGATAGACCCTAATGAAATATGTGGTGAGTAGCTGGGATAGACCTGTTATGTAAAAAATTAGTTAGTTTAGATTTATTATTTAATTTTAGGTTAAATTAAACGAAAGGACACGATCATAAGATCATGCCCTTTCCCCAAAGGGTTCCCATGGTGATATATAAGCCAGGAACCCCAATGTAACCAATCATCATCTGTCAATTAATTATTAATAAACATATATATATTCTCCTACATATCAGAAGTTTTTTGCTTCATTGGTATCAGAGCGTACGATCCTGGTTGCTCTGTTGTGCACAGGTCTAAATAGCCACTCATTTCCATTGTTTAGTATTTTTTCTTCCACTGTCTTACCGTGCCATTCTGTTGTTTTGCGTAGCTCCATATTGTTATCCGCCAACTCCCACTCCCCACTGCGTCTATCCTCTACACCTCCAACCCCCGTCCACTTTTCTACTTCTGCCTTCCCATCTGCTACCATGCTCACAGCATGTCCCTACTATTTCTGTCCGCTGACCTTTGTGCAAATTTGAGCAAATACAACATCAGTAAGCTAGGGCATTTTGAAACGATTTTTGTTGGATATGAACAAATACAACACCATCAGAGGCAGGACATTTTTTCTTACTTGGTACCTTTGTCGATTTACAGTTTTGCCGATCTACTTTCATCTGCAAACGCTATTGCCTACTATCATAAAAAAGAGTCGCGCTCTGGAGCCCATGGTGACGTTCAGCTAGACGGACTGTCCGCATAACACGATATATAATATAATAATAAATTATATATATAAGTTTATATAATTACTTAATTTAATTATAAGTTTATATAATATATAACTTTAATTTAGTTAATATATAAGTATATATATAATATATATATTATCATGATAATATATTCTATATATAATATATATAATTATAGTAATATATATATATAAGTTAATCTTATTATTTTGAAAAAACAACTTAGTGTAATTAATTAAATTATAAATTTAATTTAAGTATTAAAAAAAAATTAAGTTGGCAGATAAATACATGCCCCCACAAACTCGCTCAATGTCGACAATGACAATGGCAGATTTCCAAAAAAAATTGTTGGACATGGAGCATAGGATAAATAACAACCACGACGAGGTCAATAAAAGGTTAGATGATTTCGAGATCAAGCTTAAGGAGTAGGCTGACAATATCAAAAATATTTAGGATACGACAAATCAAATAGAAATAAAGATTCAAAATCAACATGTCCAAATAGAAGTAGACATCAGAGAAGCCTTAACATTGCTAAAACTTCTGTGTAAAAAGGTGAATTGTACACCCGCACAACTACTACAGGAAAATGAAGAGAATCAAGAGCACATCTCATCAGATTCAACAAAGTCAACAGACTCTCATAAAAAAGTTGAATCCCCAAAAAAATCAGTGACACCCCACCAAGAAGTAAGTAACGCAACTCTTACAAACAAGAAATTATGGGATACCTTTACCAATCAACACCCCTTTCTCACTCAACCATTAGCAACCTACTAGAGAACGGCAAAAGTCGAGATGCCTAAATTCAATGGAAACGAAAAAAACAATGCTGCATGGATAAATAAAGCAGAAGAACACTTTGAGATATATGACTTCAATGACGATGACAAAAATCTCAGGCACGCATCCATGAAAATGGAAGGGGAAGCATATAATTTGTATATGTGGTGGAAAAAGACAACACACTTCATTAGCTGGAGAAAATTTAAGGATGCATTCTTTAAAATATTCCAAGGTGTAAAAGAAGAAGATTTCTTTTCAAAACTCATCAAATTACGACAAAAAGGAAGTGTGGATGAATACACTCAATAATGGGAAACCTTGGTAACACGAGTACCTAGGTTATCAGAACCTCGTCTAATTCAATCATACGTCTCGGGACTCAAAACCCATTTACAAGTAGAACTTGAGATGCATGACATTACATCAATAGAAGTAGCAAGACGAAAAGAAAAAATAGCTGAAAAGAAATTCGAAACAATATTTTGGTCAAAAGCGGAAAAAACATATTTAAGACGAAGAATACCCTACTATGTGGACTCAAATAATATGAGATATGTTCCACCACATCGCCGTGAAGATGAAAAATCTGATGTGGAAATGCAAAGGATAAAAGAGGTTAAATGCAAGTGTTGTGGTGAGAAGTGGGACCCCAAACATAGGTGTGTTAAAGGAAAAGAACCAAAGAACCTATATAATTGTGAAGTAACCAATGAGTCAAACAGTGAAGATTCTGACATAGAAGAAACAGAAGATGCCCCAGAATTCTCACCAGAATTAGATGAAGGAAGTATTCCGCAAGTGTCATTATCAGCTATGATAGGTATATCACAACCTCAGACCTTAACGTTAAAAGGACACATAAATAAGAACAACGTAGTGGTTCTCATTGACTCTGGTAGCACACACAATTTTTTAGGTGCAAACGTGGTAAAGAGACTCAATATTTTTTCATCTCCATTACCAAACATGAAAGTGATGGTAGCTAACGGTAAGAAGATTGAAAAGGTGGGGAGATACCATAAGGTCAAATTGCGGATTCAGGACTTTAATTTATAGTCTTCGTTCTTCACAGTATCGTTAGGAGGAGTAGATGTAGTCTTAGGTATCCAATGGCTACGAAATTTAGGTACTTATGTCACCAAACATCAATTACAATTTATAAAATTCAAATGGGGAGGTCAGAAGTACAAATTACATGGATTCCAAACACCAGAAAATCAAATTGTATCATCATCTCAGATGATGAAGATGATTCAAAAAGGAGCACCCGCTTATGTAGTACAATGTCACCAATGAGAAATGTTATCTACAAATATGACCAGTGAAGAGTCACGAGAGATACAAGCTCTAATTCGAAAGCATGAAAAATTATTTCAAGACCTACCTATGAAGATGCCAACTAATAGGGAAATTGAGCATACAATAGAAGTCAAGGCAAGATCAGACCCCATCAACATCAAGCCATACCGATATCCACATAACCAAAAAATAGAAATTGCGACATTAATCCAATATCTATTAAAGTGTCGAACTTTGATCATCTTGGAATATTTGATCAAGTGGAAGAACTTACTCGAAGAAGATGCTTCTTCGGAGAATAACATCCGTCGTTACGTATGCTTTAAGGACAAAGCATTCTTTCGAGAGGAAGGCAATGTTATGTAAAAAATTAGTTAGTTTTAGGTTTCTTATTTAATTTTAGGTTAAATTAGATGAAAGGGCATGATAATAAGATCATGCCCTTTCCACAAAGGGTTCCCATGGAGATATATAATCCAAGAACCCCAATGTAACCAATCATCATCTGTCAATTAATTACTAATAAACATATTTATATATATATATATCTATTCTCCTTCATATCA